>CM076580.1:1526425059-1526613719 GCA_034641835.2 Pinus albicaulis
GTGTCCTGATACTTTCTAGAAGATGTTTATTCACTAGAAAATTTGGCGTAAATTCCGACAGCCAATTCGTCGCTATTCCGACACATAGTCGTCGCAAGAGCGACAGTTCGAGGGCGGGCAAAACGTGGTTTACCATGTTGTCGCAGTTCCGACGCAATTAAAAAGTGTCGCACTATCGACACTTTTTCTGTTGCTTCCAAACAAGCGTCACTCTTAAACGTTTCCCACGATAAATCGCATGAGCCTTTCTAAGCTGTAGCACTTAGACGGGGGGAAATGTGGTCCTACGTTTTGAACGTCGCTCTTAGTGTTGTGTGTCACAGTACGACAAAATGTGGAGTATAATTTGGACGTTGCTCATCAAAATGTTGTAAGCATCACAATTCCAACGAAATGTGGTCAGACGTTTTGGAGCGTCGCTCTTAAACGTTTGTAAACGGTCACAATTCCAACGAAATGTGGTCCGACATTTTGAACGTCGCTCGTCCGACGTTTTTATACTATCGCTCTTCCGACGTTTCTAATCTGTCGCAATTCTGATGCTTACAAGGCGTCGGTATAGCGACGACAGGTTCAATTTAAAAAAAAAAATGAAACTTTAAAAGAGGAAAAATGTTGTTTTGAATATATTATATGAAGTAAAACAGTCCATGAAGTCATTACATTTTCACATCTGAAGATTGGAACCCAAATATCCATCCAGAAAAGTGGAAGTCCCACCCAGACAATGATAGAAAAATACCCCATGTCACATACAGGGACATGATATAAAACCCAATAACGGTCCACATGGAGATTATCGACAATCTGAGAAAGCATCCAAATATGCCTGAGGCATCTATAAGAAAGTGAAATAGCAGTATGTAGAATAGTAAAGCAACAGATAGAGTACCGACGTCCATTGTTCCAAATACAAATTAAAGTACCCAAAATCCTTGAACAGAGAAAAACGTTAATCATGTGAGGAGTGTGATATGTCAAAAATATAAAAAGACCATCAGACCATATCAATAAACCAACAACATAGACCAGCATCGCTAGTTTTGAAGGCAGAGTGATAAACATTAATCATTTTTTTTTCACAAGAGAAAAAACGTTGTTTTGAATATATTATATGAAGTAAAACAGTCCATGAAGTCATTACATTTTCACATCCGAAGATTGGAACCCAAATATCCATCCAGAAAAGTGGAAGTCCCACCCCAGACAGTGATAGAAAAATACCCCATGTCACATACAGGGACTTGATATAAAACCCAGTAACGGTCCACATGGAGATTATCGACAAATTTGAGAAAGCATCCAAATATGCCCGAGGCATCTATAAGAAAGTGAAATAGAGTATGTAGAATAGTAAAACAACAGATAGAGTACTGACGTCCATTGTTCCAAATACAAATTAAAGTACCCAAAATCCTTGAACAAAGAAAAACGCTAATCATGTGAGGAGTGTGATATGTCCAAAATATAAAAAGACCATGAGACCATATCAATAAACCAGCAACATAGACCAGCATAGCTAGTTTTGAAGGCAGAGTGATAAACATTAATCATTTTTTTCACAAGAGAAAAAATGTTGTTTTGAATATATTATATGAAGTAAAACAGTCCATGAAGTCATTACATTTTCACATCTGAAGATTGGAACCCAAATATCCATCCAAAAAAGTGGAAGTCCCACCCGAGACAGTGATAGAAAAATACCCCATGTCACATACAGGGACTTGATATAAAACCCAGTAACGGTCCACATGGAGATTATCGACAATCTGAGAAAGCATCCAAATATGCCCAAGGCATCTATAAGAAAGTGAAATAGCCGTATGTAGAATAGTAAAGCAACAGATAGAGTACGTACCGACGTCCATTGTTCCAAATACAAATTAAAGTACCCAAAATCCTTGAACAGAGAAAAACGCTAATCATGTGAGGAGTGTGATATGTCCAAAATATAAAAAGACCATCAGACCATATCAATAAACCGACAACATAGACCAGCATCGCTAGTTTTGAAGGCAGAGTGATAAACATTAATCATTTTTTTTTCACAAGAGAAAAAACGTTGTTTTGAATATATTATATGAAGTAAAACAGTCCATGAATTCATTACATTTTCACATCTGAAGATTGGAACCCAAATATCCATCCAGAAAAGTGGAAGTCCCACCCCAGACAATGATAGAAAAATACCCCATGTCACATACATGGACATGATATAAAACCCAGTAACGGTCCACATGGAGATTATCGACAAATCTGAGAAAGCATCCAAATATGCCCGAGGCATATATAAGAAAGTGAAATAGCAGTATGTAGAATAGTAAAGCAATAGATAGAGTACCGACGTCCATTGTTCCAAATACAAATTAAAGTACACAAAATCCTTGAACAGAGAAAAACGCTAATCATGTGAGGAGTGTGATAACCATCTGCAGAAACCCAGGCTCGCTTGTAAGATCAGGCTCGCTTGATTCCAAAATTGGTAACCATATGTTGCATCCAAGATGTAAGGTTCAGGCTCGCTTGTTTCCATTGGTAGCCCGCTACAGCATCCACCCTGTTCATAGCAAAACGGTTCCTGTACTAGATATACAGAGAAAGAGTATAATATGTAGACCATATAAACATGGCTCTGTATTTCAAAAAACAGGTTTAAAATAGAAACAGGGCAACATTTTTTTTTCTAAGTAAAGTTAATCTATTAACAGTGGGAATAAAATTACACCGAAGTCAAAATCATTGCCCAGACTCATGGCAAATTTGTCATCAAAAAATCAAAAAATTAAGAAGACTGCCCTCATACAGGGAAACCAGTCTTGAACATTTAATTTACAGAATTCAAAAATATTACAAAGGTCCAGCACAGTAAAATAATCTAAAAGCAGCCCAATTAAGTGGGCCACGAAGCAAGAAAAACAAATTAACCAAACTACTCCTCTGGCTCCTCGACGATTCGGCACCATCCTTCGGAAGGTCCAGGATCGCTAGGTGCTACCTCCACATTCATGCCATGGCTCCCCTCCTGAAGGCCCGAATCCTGGCCGGCTTTTTCGGAGCTCAGACCCGCCGGACGGGTGCATTCTTCCTCTGTTTGGGCCTCCTCGCGGAAAACCACAGTGACTGAAGCTGTAATTCATGGGCGGTTGAGAGAGCAATTAAAGGAAAATTGCTCAGTGCGCGTTGTGGGAGAAGGTGAACTAGCGGTGAGGAAACGAGGAGCAGGGGAATCCATACAGTGGCCAGATCCTACAACCTGACCCCGCCCACTCCTAGTATTTGGATAGCGACCTGCGTAATAATAATTGGACTGACAGGAAGACAACTCGGTTGAGGGGCTGGAGGGAGAGCGTAGGAGTTGACCTCTAGTGCTCCCCCTATGGCAACGCATCCTTTGACGCACACGAGGCATGGGTGCAGTCTCACTAGCAGTGGGCACAAGAGGAGACGGAGAAGCATAATTCCAAGAAACAGAGGAAGACAGACAAGGACTAGACCGAGAGAAATGCAGATATGCAGCAAGGTCTACACAGCAGTTCAGCTGGCCACTTCTCCTTCTCGTCACAGTGAGCAGGCAGTGTAACCCAGCAACCGGCTCGTCTGAAAAACCATAGCGAAATGCCATTTTATCGACCCGACTGCAATGCAATCGAAGGACGCTCGTCATAATTAATCTCTGATCATTAATGAGAGCCGAAGGCCGGATCATATTGGAGCATGCAGAATCGCTAACGGGAGTGGAGGTCCGATCTTGAACAGTGTTAAAATTTAATGCGATTTGATGTGAAAACCTTGGAATTTAATTGAATAGCGTTAAATCTTAATGCGATTGATATGAAATCGCCACATCCATGTCCCATAGCCTTAAACGCCATCGAATGCACCCGCAGCCAGGAGCAGGGCAAGTTTTTATTGAGGACACGTGGCAGAAATTGATTGGAGTGGATCTTTGTTTGGGCCACTCGCGCAGTGGAAAGCCGGACCCGAAAAAGATTAGGGTGAATTTGATAAGAAATTCGCGTCACAACTCTCCCTCCGTACGCCAGCCCAACTTCGGACCCGAAAAATATTAGGGCGGAATTCATTTGGTTTTCGCGTCACAAAATTGGCCGACGTCAGCAGGCTATTTTGGAACGCGAATTTGGTTTGAATTATGGTTTATCGCCGTTTGAAGTTCGGCGGGCTCGACTTAAGAACAATTTTGTTTGATCCCATATTATAAAATTTGTGTTGGTTTTCTTTGATAATACACATATTTATAATAAATCATGGGAATGCCACACTAAACATGTGGAAAAGTTATATAAATAATTATTGAGAACAATCATTTTTATGTAAAAATATCCAAATGTGCTTTTGGGAAATAAGAATTCGAGTATTTGGTTCATATTGTTTTAAAGGAAGGAGTGAAGTTGGAGCCTTAAAAGATGCAAGCTATTACAAAATGACCTATTCCTAAGAAAATCAAGGTTCTTAGAATATTTTTTAGACTTACATGATATTATTGATAATTTGTTAAGAATTATGCATGCATTTCAAGTCCACTCACATATCTCTTGAAGAAAATATCATTTATATGGAATGATGATGCTACTTTGGCATTCTCTCTTTTAATGGATTCCATGTCTTCTACACCAACATACATTACACCATTTTTTGGTCATCTAACCTATTATCATTAGATGGACCCAAGTACACCATGTAAGACCAATTTTACCCTAAGTAAAATTGCCTTCATTATGTTAAATAACTTAATAAACCACATTTATTAGGTTATTTATGGTCTAAACAGGAAACCCCAAAAGGAAATATTAAACAAACCTATATTTGTTTGATTTTCCTCATGGAATAATTAATTAAACCATAATTTAATTATTATTCCCAGTCATGTTTAACCCAAAAACAAAGAAATTAATTAGATAAACCTTTATTTATCTTATTATTTTCTAGGAATAATTATTTAATCTTATTTAGATAATATTCCTTGTTAAATATCACCAAATCACCCACAAATAATTAAATAAATCATTATTTATTTAATTATCCTTCAACCACTTCCTTAAAAAGATAAATAAATCATTTATTTATTTATTATTAACAAATAAAGGGATTTGACCCAAGTCAAATACCTTTTCCCTCCAACAAATATATAAAATATTCCATAAAAGGTGGATCTAGATTTGGTTAACATTATTTTAATCATGCACCAAGATCTAGAATGACCCAATATTTTGTTATAAATAGGAGGGGTTTTCCTACCATTCTTCACCTTTTGTTGCCTATTAGATCACTCTGGATCTATACACTTGGTCACATTTTTCTACATTATTTGCTATGTGAGCTCCCTTTGAGTTCTATCTTTGTCTGGGTTTTCTACACCAACAAGAGAGAGAGATTCTAGATTTGAAGTGCTGAGGACTTCCAAGAACCCATCCCATTGAGGAGAATTGGATACGCCTTCTTGTTTTTCCTCCTTCTTGTCTTGTCATTGGTATATAGAACAGCCACTTATTTTTTGCATGTCTTTCCATGCATAGATACGGGTTTTTTTTGACTCTTTTCTTGATCAACTATTTGCGGATTTGAAGATATTGTGACCACTTTTGTTGTTAGGGCTATTTGTTGTCGTAGCTAAAGTGGTACTTTTTCGTACACTTCGACAAAGGATTCATATTAACAACATCGGTTGCACCTACTTTTAGTAAAACATTCATAGTAGAGTGTGAGGCACTAGGACAAGGAATTTACGTAACATTAACACAATAAGGGATATCATTGGCTTTTAAAAGAAAGGAATTCAAAGAAAATATTTGGTGAAATCTACGTATGAAAAATAAATGGAAGAAATATTACATGCAATAAAAAATGGGGATAGCATATCATTGGGAGGTACTTTAAAGTCAAGATATACCATGATAGCATAAAGTATTTTTTGAAGCTATGGATTTCATTGGAAGATTAACACAAATGAGGAGAAAAAATGCAAAGTTTTAATTTTGAGATAATCTGCAAAAAGGGTAAGGAAAATTTAGTACATGATGCTCTTTCTAAAATAGAAGAGGCCTCAAATTTATATCCAATTACATTTTATATTCCTAGGTGGCTAGAAGAAGCTTTCCATAATGGAAAAATGAAAATAGTACTAAACAAAAACTAAAATTTATAAAGGATGGGATGAACTCTATGGAGCATTGGGAGTGAAAGAGATATATACTTTGGTGCAAATGTAGAATATTTTTATGCACGCAAGCATATTTGAATAAACAAATATTAAGGGAGTCCCATGTCTCTCTGATGGTAGGACGCGGGGTTCCTTAAAACATCTCAAAGGATCAAAAAATATATTTTGGAAGGAATGAAGAAAGATATTCAAAATTTGTAAGAGAAGGTTAGGTTTGCATAATAAATAAAAGAGAGATAGTAAAATCTCTAGGGTTACTTCAACCATTCCACATACATATTCAAAGACTAGAAGATATATCAATAGACTTTATTACAGGGTTATTGAAATATAAAGGTAAGTATTACATTTTTGTGGTCATTTATATAGACAAATTTTGTAGATTTTTTTTGTAGAGCTCAAAGTACATAAATAACAAGCCAAGTGGCAGAAGTGTCCGTGAAAGAAATTCATAGTCTTCATGGTTTTCCTAAAGTAATAGTAACAAGAAACTTTTGGAAATAATTATTTAATATGAGTGGAGAAACACTAGTTGCCATGAGTTCTACATATCAAACACAATCAAATGGTCAAACAAAAATAGTTAACAAATGTTTTTAAGGTTATCTACAATGTTACTCTTTAGAAAAGCAACTTAGTATGCCATAATTAATAATCATTCCTTGTTCACTTTTGTTAATAGGTTTATGTCAGACGATGATGCAGGGGCATTAGGCACTAGCCAGAAATGTAGGAGGTTTTGTCCACATGTTGTGGCTAGGAGGGTTCGAAAACATTTGAGTTGTAACAGCTAGGTGTCAATACCTCAGCTGATTGTATTACTTAGACTAGTTAGAGTTGTAGGAGTCGAACAGTTTCAGTTAGTTGAATTATTATAATTAGACCTTTTGATTTCTAGAACGGTCCTCTCAAAGGAACCGAAGAGCCATATGTTATGTATATAAATTGTAATTCCTCGGATGAATAAAAGTAGAGATGGAAGAGGAGAGTAGAGAAGGGATTTCTGCAATAAACCTCTGTGTGTGAACAATTGTTTCCAGTTAAATGATTTCCAAGCTTAGTTGCCATTGAATTATCTCGAATTGCTAATTGTGAAGAATTGTTTAACTATGAGGCGATTGGGTACTGATAATTCCATTCTTAATCTGAATTCTGAACTCACCCACGAAGGCAAGGTACGTATGAGGGAGCAATTAGTGAACACTATTCAAATATAAAAATCCCGCTTAATAAAGAGACAAGATTGTTGTGCTTTCGGAACCTGACCCGAGGATTGGACATGAGTTAACAAACAAAAGGAAAGCGGAACCAGACTTGCACCCGTGGTCAAGCCTGTACCAAAACCACGAGCGGAATCACACAAGCGGGTTGCCCATATCGCACCGCTTTTGCGGAGTAGGCGGTATTTCCTATTCGCGAGCGATTCCATAGGGAAAGCGACACGTGGCGAAGTGACCCCCGGAAAACCACCGTTTAACCCGCGCCATCGCACGTTAAAGCCCGACATTGGAAGCCGAGCGAAATTGCCAAGAGTCGTTGATTTGGAGAAGGGCCATCGGACGGTGGTCGCACGTTGAACTTGCCCGGAGGTTAACTAAGGTGTGCGGAGGATAGCCAGGTACGATACGGGTGTTTGATTGGTTATTGATATATATAGGTGGGGCCGGAGTATAATGAAATTGTTTAATTAAACGATTGGCGGATAATTAGCATAAGTCTGGAGCGTGATTGTTGTAAGGTTGGGTGGTGAAATATAGAGCCGAAAGTTCATTACAAGTTATTTATTTAAAAATAAACGTGGAGTATAAATACAAAGTGTTGAAAGTTAAACATTGGTTATAAAGCTTGGAGATAATATAAAGTCGGGAATATAAATTAAAGTCCAACCATTGTGGATAGTATTTATTTATCAAATTCTACGAATTTGATAAATAAACCCGAAGAAAGAAGAAGTCAATTAAGCGGCATTTACTTGGTATTGAAGATTATCATTCTAGGAATAAGGAGTTATTTTCTTCTAAAAATAACTCCTAGCCAAACATTGACAATGCATCAAGGATATCTTTCTATGCTTCATAAGTACATATGTTCTACTTCTAAATCATGTCTTGAAGTGGTTGTTTTGCCGGAAATTATTCACCAAATATTCTATACCAAAGTATTTTTCTCATTTTTGATTCAATGCAAAGGAAAAGATAATGGTTTAAAACAACATAAATATTTGAAATTTTGCAAGAATTGTCTGCACACTTTGAATTATTAATTTTGAAGTCAAGTGCATGATGACAGATCAAGTGTCATTTGAATACCAAATGTTTCACAAGAAACTTCTCAAAATGCTACCCTGCAGTAAGGATTAAATGAAAATATTGCATCAACTATTTCCATAATAAAAGTGCACCTCGGCTATAAGACTAAACAACTACAGATGTTGTAGATCTAACAAGACCATACAATCAAATGTATTCCAAAGGGCCAATACTGTATGAAAAATGAAAAGGAGTTTGCAACCAAAAATACCTTAGGCAACTAATTCAATTAGATACACCAAACCATCAACAAAAAGGAAAACCAGCCTACTCAAAAGGCAAGCGTTTACCTCCTTTGACAAAATTTTTAGTTCCGAAACAAGGGCCTTTATTGTCTTGTCAATGCCTCTAGTAATTTGAACGAGGTTTGCACCTACTGCAACAACCTAAACAAAAAGGTTTCATTTCAAATTATTTTCCAAAAATTTAAGATACAACCATTGTCAGTTTTATCTCTGAACAAGCTCATAAATTTTGACAAAAGAACCAAAATTTTTTTAATACCCGATAGCAATTTTTTCACTCAAAAACTATCTCAGACTCAGTTGCCCAACCTATACTTAAAAACCAAACACCAAAAGACCCCACAAAAATTAGAACAGATGATCTTAACCAAAGACTATCGACTCCACAAGGACGTACAATCTCTCACTTATTAAACCCCGTGTTGTTGAATTTAATCCTCTAATCGTCAGAAAGGTATGATAGACAGCAAGAACAACAATTGGTTTTTGGATTGCTTGCATGCCATCCGTAAATTTAATTCAGCATTTAAAATTCTTGCAAGTTTTTTTTGTAGACGGCCGCGACCATATTTCTGTACAAGATTGTATTTAAACACAACAACCAGCATTAACACAATTCACCAACCAGAAATTAAACAAACAGAAATTTACCCCCCATTTTTGTAAATTCAAAAGGAGGACACATGGAGCATTAATATTGGATCACATGAAATTGAAGGGAATCTGAAAACCTGAAAACCAGACCTGATTTTTTTATAAGGCATATTGGATTGAGAATTTGCGTTACAAATTAGGCAGACATCAGCATCCCATTTTGGAACACGAATTTGGTTTTAAATTCAATCTATTCAGACTTTTGAAGTCCGACGGAAAGGGTTCTTTAATGTTTTGATAATTTAATTTTATGTATGCTTTAATATATACATATGTTTTAAACATATGTTATATATATATCATATGCGAAATGAAAGGTGGGCCATAGAATTTAGTTTTAATTTTATTTTTTTAAAAGAGTGTTTATTATAATATGTTTTATATGTTACGGCATATAAAAATAAAAAGGACAAAAAAGCTTGGTAGTTTTTTTTATAGACAGTACGTAATTTTTTTATTACACAGCAGTGCGTAAAAAGTGAAAGACTGAGTGTAACTTTTTAAGTGTGTATGCACAGCAGTGCGAAAGTGAAAAACACAGCAGAGTGTTTTAGAGATAGAGTATGTTTGTTTTGAACAGACAGTGAGTTGTTTTTATGCACTGCGTTTTGTATCAGTCATAATTTTGTAATCCCTCTCAGTAAGGAAGAAGTGTAATATTTTTTTTTTGAGTTATTGAAGGGAATAGAATTTTGTTTTCAAAGTATTGAAACTCTGTCTCCTGTCAAAGAAAATTTTATTTTCTCTATGTTAAAAGAAGGGAGATTTATTCTCCACTCATTGTTCTAGAATTTTTCAATATTGCAACATGTGAAAGAACAACAGATGTTGTGTTTCCATCCCCAGCTAAATCAGTTGTCTTTTCCGTAGCTTGCCTTACCAAATTAGATTTCAAGTTGGCCCCAATATTTTCAACCGGGTCCTCTAATTCAACCAATAAAAACGCCCAAACCCATAGCATTGAGATACATTTCATTACACCGTCAATAAAAATAAAATTCCAATTCTGCCATAACCAAATCCTTTTATTGTTGTGAAAAGCTTTATGCATTACTCTAATGTGGCTAGTCCATAGGCCAAGTAGACCATTGGGTAAAAAATATGTTTCCTTTCACCTTTGAGTTTTCAAATTATGCCTACCAAATCTAGGACATTTAAGAGGGGGAACTAACACAACGTTAAAAAGAAAACTAGAGCACACATCTACAAATTACCTCCTTAGCTACTGTCAAACCATCATTAACTATTTTTGGAGAACCATGCTTTCACTCCAAGAGAACATTTTTCCCCTCACCCCAAAGGTGACTCCAACAAGATCAGAAAGTTTGTTCACACCGCCTGCAAGACAAATTGACAATGCTTTCAGTAAGTGTGCAATTGAATGCGAGGCGATATGCCAAAACAACCCTCCATGAAAAATTAAAATAACACATTAAAATCGAATATAAGTGGAAAAGGAAAGATACACTGCAGTGAAGTTTCACGTGCAGGTGACCTTCCTTTAAACATAATTTTTTCTCTGACCTGCAATTTTTTTGTCACTGAGCCATCCTTGTTGAAGTACAACTCATTTTCCATAGCTCTTGTATTAAATACCTTCTCTCTGTCGTGTAATCTCAGAGTCCCTCTTTTGCTTGAGCGATTAAAGGAAATGGGTGAAAAAATCGAAAGAGAAGACAATTGTCTGCCATAATTATCAAACATTGCACCCAACTTCTTCCCCTTTCCATTTTTACCCAATGAGGCAGATGTGGCAATTGTTGTCATACTGCCCAAAGCAGAGGCCATCTTCTCTTATCCTGAATATAGAATTACAATATCTTCATATTAGTATGAACCTTAAAAAACATGACTCCCATTGCTAAAACCACTTTTAAGTTGTAACAAGCAAACTAAACAACTATCGCAACTTTTGGCAACTTCTGGAACATTAAGAGAGAAATAACCAAAGAGAACAACCACATCCTCACATCTTAATTATATCTGGACTATATATCTATTTAGATAATATAAAGAAATCACGACTATATTAAGGCTAACACAAAACAATCTTGTAAATCAGTTAAGTTCCCATGGTCTTCAGCGTTAGAGAAGGTAATATTTACCTGAAATTCACCTCTGCAACAATTTCATGACTGAGATCCAAATGGGATATCTACATCAAAATGCCCTTTATATCCCTTCAAAAACAAATTCCCTACTACAAGAGCACCAGATGATGGATCACCCCACACCATCCCACCCACTAGAAACGTGAAAAAGGAACCCAAGAAAACTTCTAAAATATCTCAAGCTGACTATATGGGTGGTTCTTATGAATCAATGAACCATTAAGAACATTCTCATCAATCCAAACCATGAGTATTATGTGACAATATTAAAGCAGGCACTGAATCGGATTTCTGAAGCTATGTTAGAGAAACCCTAAAATCTCACTAAAAATAGGTGAAATGTGGCACCACTCAGGGATTGACATGTGCCAATTGGTACAAGTGGTAGACAATTTGCATGCTCAAACAACGAGGTGATGCAGGAATGACATGAGGGAGAAAATATCAGAAAAGCCCCAAATCTGGAGAACTAAAGCTCATCATCAACCTAATATTGACAACTTTACATGATGTAACCTATGAAATTGCAAATGGAGAAATCATAGTAAAAATGAAGTAACCTATGTAACAACAAATTCGAATTCACCCTGGGATGGTGGAACAGAAATCTAGTGAACAAGTACAAATATGCGTAGTTGCTTACAATCAAATAGATGAAAAAACACATACAAAAAAAACCTGATAATAATCATGAACAAGTTTCATCTTGAATTATGAACTATAAAGGAACTTACAAAATGTCACACTATGAACCTGGTCAAGTGCACAAGAAAACATATTCTGGACATGACCCTGGTTGACAAGTTGTATTGCTCATGATGAAAGAGGATTTGTACCTGTGTTGTCAAGTCATTCAAAATCCATAATTATCTATACAATAAATACAAGTAATATTTTTAGTAATTTTTACTCTAATATTCATTCTTATGATAATGTTAGAACATATACAAAATACAAACATACCTAAATGTTCCTCTTCATTTCGAAGAACAATTTATTGGAGTCACATGAACTTGGAACAAGCCTGACGATCTGAAGAGTAACAACTAAGCTCAACAAAGGACTTTTTTGTTGCTACATTGGATCGAGGGAGGTTTGCTCCAAGATTAAATCACTCCAATAAATTATTCTCTACTAAACAAGGCCAACCACGTGAAGGTGGAAGCTCTTATGACCCCTCCCCCCCTCACATCACTCTCAATTCCCTAATACCCAATCTATATTTCATTTTTTACTTTCATGAGCAGAAAAAAAATTATTCAATAACTAATAAAAAAAAAATGCAACAAAAATTATGCAAGAAAACATTGAAAGTGCTTGGCATAAAAATAGTATGATAAATGAGTTTTTATATAACGCAAAAAGGTTCTAAGTATGGTAACATTTGTCTTATAATAATACAATATTTTACATTATCAAATTTTCCTTTTCTTATTCCCACTTCTAAAGCTCCTAACTGCATCATCAATATCATTGTGCTCTACTTCTGTTTTGTGCATTTCCTGCATAGCTGACCTAGTTGCCTACTCACGATGTTTGGTCTCATGCAGTGACAGGGCATCATCTACAAAAACAAATAATATTAAATTTTAATTGTCAATTTTTAACTATCATTGAACTAGTTTGGTAATATTAATAAAAAATTGCAATGATTAATGCACTGGTGCACCAGCTTGTCGTTGATTTAGTCATAGTCATACACCATTCATCTTAAAGGATCAGCACGCCCACAAAACAGACATATGATAAATTTTAATTGTCACGAATATCATTGAACTAGTTCGGTAATATTAATAAAAAAAATTGCAATGAGATTATTTACCTGGTGCAACAGCTTGTCGCCATGACTCAATAAGTAGTCAATGGCGTTCCGTCTCACCCGTTGATGGCACTAAAAAATATAATATTAAATTTTAATCATTACTTTTTAAACACGCTGAACTAGTTCGGTAATATTAATAAAAAATTAAAAATATATTTATTACCTGCGGCACCCGGCTTGTCACCGCTTGACTGAAGGCGTAGGCTTCATGTTCCAGCCCATCCGTTGGACGAGTACTGAAAACAGATAATATTAAATTTTAATTGTCAGTTTTTAAATATCATTGAACTAGTTCGGTAATATTAATTAAAAAAATTGCAATGAGATTATTTACCTGGTGCACCAGTTGTCGCCGTTGGGACTGTTGCCCTGTCTTCCTCTCTGGTGGTAAGATCCTCAAGGGAAACATTCTCTGTCATTTAAACAAAAAACGTTATAAGGACAACCATCAAGGTATAATTAGAAAAAATTATAAGTGGAAATTAATTACCATTACGGCCCTCACTAATAGTAGCATTGTTGGCCTGGTCCCTACTACAATGATCAGGTTGCACGTGAGGATCATCTACATCTGGATCTAAAACTAGGTTATTTGCCTCGTTGGTAGTGCTGCTCCCCTGATTTAAAAAAAGTTGTTAGACATTAAATTTATGGACGAAAACAAACATATTGAAAGGTTAATGTTTTACCTTATCAAGCATTCTGGATCTTGGGACCTGCCCCAAGCTTCTGCGACATTCAACTACGGCTTGATAGCCGAAATGGAAAGCGATATTTTTATCTTCCTCTATAGTTTCTGTTCCAAAGTCATCACCCTACATTACATATGATTGTGTATTTTTAATCACATTTGATAGGATTACAAAAATGTTGGAAGGCGATACAATTAATTATAAGATGTTTAGCTACTTAATTACAATTCTTGCGGCTAATTTCAAGTAGCCGCCCTGGCCTAGCTTGTGATGGCCCTTTTTTTCAATCCTAGCTTTGGTTGCCTTTGAGGTGTCAGGCAACCTAGCATCAAAATATTGAAGTTAGATATGACGTAGCACACTTTTATTTTAGACATAGAGAAAATTAAAGCTATTGAATTAAAGTTGTAATTTACCTTGCGGGTCCAGTTGGCATTTTTCCTTCTTTCTTTGCCCTTTTCTCTTTTCCGTCATGGATGAGTGCTCTCCACTCACTCTCTGAAACTGCAAGAGGATGCTCATATCTAGGGTTAAATTGCAATTGCGTCCTATAGGTGTCCCTGGTATATTTCAAATATTTGCCGGCTACCTGAGCCACCGCTTTTCTGTCAAATGTGCCGACCCCAAAAAGGGCTTTTAGATAATCTAAAAGTTCTTTTTTCAGGTTGGAATTCTGGGAATTCCACCCTGTACGTATGGTTGGGCCAAAAATTACCAACGCATGGCTCTCCAGAATCCTGTAGAACTCATTGTTTCCTACACAGAATAAAACCAAAAGAAAAAGAAGATAATATCATTAATTTAAAAATAAAAATCATGATAAATATGTTTTAGATAAAGTACATGAAATAGTTAAAATATTAAAATTTACCTGGGAGTTGTACATGCTTTATAGGGACACCCTCATCGTTCACCAACAACGTGCCATTAATGGTCCTTGTGGAGCTGACATGTGTAGCTCCAGGAAACGCAATAATGTAGTTGGCCATATCAGCCTCATCATTGCCAACACGCTCAGTGGTTGGCTGGGTGTCTGCTTGGGCAGGGTGTGTTTCTTGGCTGGCACCTAAAGGAGTAGAAGGTGTACGAGAGGGTTGTTGGGCAATCTCTTGCCCTTGTGTCCCAATACCACCAACACCGGATTCAGCAAGTGCCAGAAAATGCTACATACAAAAGAACTTTTTGTTAGTTTAGTCAATGTAAAAATTAAAAATCAAACTATCACAATTCATCTCATGTAGAACAAAAAAAATATCCTTTTGACTTTTTATTATTACCTGATATCTTTCTAGCTGGCTCATAAGATGTTTTATCCTCTCTTCTGTTTCAGGTGTTTGAGGCGTGTCTATCAAAGTATTAAATTCTGACCTTGCATCTCGTGCCTTTTTTCGCAACAAGAACACCGGAGATAGGGATGAAGAAATCTCTTCCTCAAAGAGGGAATCATCAGGCGTACCATGGCTAGGTGTCTGCATATTTGAACAAAATTAATATTATTTCAATTATGTAAATAACTAAAATACCTGAAGATAGAGCAATGCTGGCACTTTACATGTTCTTCCGCTGGCCTCTTTCCGTGATCATCCCGTATCGGAGTTGTTCCTGTACTTCCCTGATCAGTCTGCCACATTGCAATAAAATTATAAATGTAAAAAGTTGAAAAAAATATCTAAATTGAAAACACAAAATGAAAACTGAAATAATTTCTAATTAGACACCGGAAGACAAAGTTAGAGTTTCAAATATGCCTTGCATTGAATTCAGTCCTGGAAACATGTCATTGCACATTAAGGCACCCAAACAAGAGACGAGTTGACAATGAAGACCTTATTGAATATATTGTTGGAGAAAATTCTAGTAAACTTGTTGTGAAGACCTTGAGGACATTTTTGGAGCAACATTGTTGAAGCTGATGGTATAGCATTGTTGGAGACAATATTGAAGGGCCTTGAAGTGAAGCTTTTGGAGCAACTATTGAAAAATCCTTAGAGAATTTAAGTAAGGCACTTTCTATCTTCCATCACCTTTTTCCTTTCAATATCCTTTAAACGATTTGGTTGATATTTAATGTTTGAAATCACGTTATAATTCCTTGATTATATGTGTTTGGGGACTTTCCCTTTGAAATTACCCAAAAATACCCTGGCAATTTTATCTTCAGGATGCATGTCTGACCCTATTGTTCAATATTTTGATTGATAGTAGTAAACTTAGAGAGTTAGGGGGCTCTTGACTTGGTTTGGTTGGGCCATTATATCCCTAACATCTACTAGGGATAACCCCCCTTGAGTTGGAGGAGAGCTAGCCCGAAGTGAAAAGAGGTTGGTGAGGTGACAATGGGGCTATTGAATTACACATGGTATCACCCTTTAGCTTTAGGAATTTATCTTGAGAAGTGCGAGATTTTGCTATATCAATTCTCAAATTGTTTACAACACTATTGTTAAGAACTAATAAGAAGTGATGTTGAGGGGTTTTTGGGTATAAGAAACAATACCATTTAAAAACTAGGTTTCTCAGTCCTTGGCATTCCTTCACCTGGGCCTAGGGGCACACTAGAATAATTTCACACTAAACCATGCAAACTTAAAAGTAACTTAACAGATCCACAAAGTAATAATAATCATAATTCCTAATTTCCTATTGTACGATATGATGCAAATTATTCAAACATGAAGCAATGAAGACATGCAATGTCTGAATTTCAAGATTGATGAACCGATACAAGAAGTTAGAAACTACAACTTTGATTCAATACTCTGTGTCCTAACTCCAGGAAGGAATCTAGTTTGTAGTACAGAACATGCATCGTGTATTATCAATTCTAATTGACAACAACTAAAGGTCATCTACCTCACCAATTCCTTCCCATTTTGTGTTTTTATGTTATATTCCTTATAAAAGTGTCAAATTTCTCTCAAAGTAAGCAACCACTGAATAAAATAAAAAATAGTTGAGATATGATTAAGAAATGGTCATTTATTTCTTGAAAGGATCTTCACAATTTCTTTGGTTGTTTTCATCTCAAGAAACAAGAAATGACCTAAGAAACTATCGTGATGTAATATAAGAAACAACACGGTGCAATGGCCATTTTCAAAGCCAAATGATGTCCATTGAGGACATGGC
The DNA here is from genome assembly GCA_034641835.2 of Pinus albicaulis. NCBI lineage: Eukaryota > Viridiplantae > Streptophyta > Pinopsida > Pinales > Pinaceae > Pinus > Pinus albicaulis. Next base: position 1,526,442,200 of record CM076580.1, read on the forward strand.
CTTTATTTGGTTCCCGTTTCATAGGAGTTTCGGGTAGAAATGGAACTTTGTTGGAAGTGAAAGGAAAACATGTCTCATGTTGAATTATGAGAAAATCATGTTGTTCATGATGCAACAATTGACTGAAAATTGTTTTGGAAATCTCCTGGAAGTTGTAAATTGTGACTAAGGTTCTCATTGACCTTTACCCAACTTTGGAAAAGGAGGGTGTTGATTTTCATCTTGATATATTTGTTTTTTATGACACTAATACAGGGTAATGTAAAAGGGGGAAGATCAAATTACAGTTTGATTCATTGTTGATAATTGGTGCCAATCTTCAAGAGGAATGAAGAGGTTGTTATCTTTACAATCCCATCCCAACATCAAATTCAGTGATAAGTTTCTATGAGGTTCTAGGTCAAGGAAACATTCACTCCACGAATGATATATTTAAGTAGGCTTCTCCTATTCTGGGAAAACACCATACCTATAATGCATTCACTTGCATGTATAAAGGGAAAGGAAAACATGTTTTCATACAATGGTGACAAAGGCATCTTGGGGAAAGGTATCTTCACTTTTTATTTATGTTGTTCACCCACATCACTCTCATGTTTTCACTAATCCTGTTTTGTCATTTTTGGATTCAAATTAAGTTAAGGCCTTAAGTATTTTTTTACCTTTCGGTGTAGTTTTTATGAGTGGCATGTATGGATTTTCCATTAATTTTGCACTTTTTCTCCATGCGCATGTTTCCCTGGAGATCAAATGCATGATTTAGTCCCATACATTTAACAAGTTGTTGGATCAACTCCATTGGAAATATCATGTTTCCTATTCAATCAAAATTTATCTCAGTTAGGGTAGGTAGGAAGGTTTTCCCTTTGTATTAATAGGGCACTTCTAGCTTGCATTTTTATTATCTCTTTCAAATTTAGTGTCGTTTCAATTAGGGCATGAATTTTTGCAACTTTCAAGGTGAGAATGAACAAAGACAAATTTTTGTGATGGATGACTGTATATGACTCCATGGCCAGAGGAAAAGGCACTAATCTACTTCTTCAAATATCTACAGTTCTCATTCACCTCATACGGAGATGGTCCCTGATTTTGAGCCAAATGTTGCAGCAAAAAGTTCCCCCCCTCCATAATTTGATATTCAATGGAAATTTCTTAAATTGATGATGGGGCATGATTATGGAACATTGGCACATACATCTGTAATGGAATTCCAAGATCATGATATATGTTTGCATATGTTTATGGAGGTGGTGGAGCAAAAAAGAGCTCAAATAGAGCTGAAATTTTTCACATAAAAAGGATTGTGGGCTTGAATAATGGTTCCATTTAAAAAATGATATCTAGACAGAGAATAAGTGTAGCATGCAAACATGCATTGAAAATCCATCTGAGTTTGCATTGTATTACTTATGATGGATTCAAATTTGGGTTTCAAAATGCCAGGTTATGGCATGATTTTGTCGAGAAACCCTTAGTTGGATTCTCATGTTGGTTTAATTTATATTTTAAATTTGTTTTGCAATATTTGGGTGATAGTAACTCATGAACTAGGTTACCAATGTGTAACAATCATATTTCAAGAATAAAGTTGTGATTTTTTTATATTATTATTATTATCTATTAGCTACGATTATTGACACCTAATGCCTGGAATTTTGACATCTTGATAGCATGGATAATTTCGAAAATGTTTCTAGTAATGTTAACATAATAACTATCATTACGTGTCTTCACTTTTGTCACCATAATATACCTGTGATATGGACTCATCACACAACCTCATATGCTATGTCCCAACAAGTTCAAACTGGTTGAACCTACCTCATAGTGTGGTTATTAAGGACAAGTTGCTTGGTATATAACTCGATAGCATAGACCGCGTTGTAGTTCTAAAAAGAATCCTCAAGTGTCAAAAAAACTTCACAATATGTTCTACTATAAAGCCTTTTGGGATACTTGAAATAATATATGTATCATTGATGAATTTTAAAGTATGACAAGATCCAGAGGGAAAGGAAATCAATGGAAGAGTGATCCACCAATGAGAACCTAGAATTTAGCATCAGATGAGTTAGAGTCTAGAAAATTGAAACCCTATAATTTTAATTAGTGATGAAGGACATCACATAGGTAATTATATTTTCATGTAGAATAATCTGTTAATTCAAATTTAAACTACATAATATGAAAGGCATACCATAAATTTTTCTACGTAAGTCCAAACAACCTATAAAAAGGGAAAACCTTCTTTTTCCATGGGAAATAATTTACCTTTCCTTTTTCAAGATAATCTAAATCACAAAAAATATGAACTATACTGCACACATTCTTGGATAATGTGAAAGTGGAAAGGAATACCCTACACATCCTCAAGTGTCAAAAAAACTTCACAATATGTTCTACTATAAAGCCTTTTGGGATACCTGAAATAATATATGTATCATTGATGACTTTTAAAGTATGACAAGATCCAGAGGGAAAGGAAATCAATGGAAGAGTGATCCACCAATGAGAACCTAGAATTTAGCATCATATGAGTTAGAGTCTAGGAAATTGAAACCCTATAATTTTAATGAGTGATGAAGGACATCACATAGGTAATTATATTTTCATATAGAATAATCTGTTAATTCAAATTTAAACTACATAATATGAAAGGCATACCATAAATTTTTCCACGTAAGTCCAAACAACCTATAAAAAGGGAAAACCTTCTTTTTCCATGGGAAATAATTTACCTTTCCTTTTTCAAGATAATCTAAATCACAAAAAATATGAACTATACTGCGCACATTCTTGGATAATGTGAAAGTGGAAAAGGAATACCCTACACAAGTGATGCACACATGTACATTTGAACACTAATAGATTTTTGTAGTTGAAATGCAATGCTTGTTTTCATTTAAATGTAGGGTTTTTAAAGCAGGGAGAAATAATGGCTGCCAAATTAATAAGCGTTTCTTTGGGAAAAATTTAAATCTTGTATTGGGTGATGAAGATAATAGAGGGTATTGAATATTTATTCTTGACATCTAGAGAGAACCCTACAGCCTAACACAATCCAATGGAATTGACCAAAAAAACCCAAATAGAGTCAACCCTACTATAGGAGGAAGGGCCTGCAGTAAGAACTTAACATTTTGCAAGAGCTGAGGGCGAATGCTGTTCTGCAAGAGCTGAGGGCGAACGCTGAGGGCGAATGCTGAGGGAAAATGTTGTTCTGCAAGAGCTGAGGGTGAATGCAGGGCGAATGCTGTTCTGCAAGAGCTGAGGGCGAATGATGTTCTGCAAGAGCTCAGGGCGAATGTTGAGGGCGAATGCTGTTCTGCAAGAGCTTAGGGCGAATGCTGAGGGTGAATGTTATTCTGCAAGAGCGGAGGGTGAATGTGTGCATGATATCAGACGTTAATGTAGCACACATGTACATTTGAACACTAATAGATTTTTGTAGTTGAAATGCAATGCTTGTTTTCATTTAAATGTAGGGTTTTTAAAGCAGGGAGAAATAATGGCTTCCAAATTAATAAGCGTTTCTTTGGGAAAAATTTAAATCTTGTATTGGGTGATGAAGATAATAGAGGGTATTGAATCTTGATTCTTGAAATCTAGAGAGAACCCTACAGCCTAACACAATCCAATGGAATTGACCAAAAAAACCCAAATAGAGTCAACCCTACTATAGGAGGAAGGGCCTGCAGTAAGAACTTACCATTTTGCAAGAGATGAGGGCGAATGTTGTTAAGAGGCGAAGCGACGAGGAGCAAATGTTCTGCGAAGGCTCGGGGCCAATGCGAGGGCGAATGCGCGTGATATCAGACGTTAATGTAGCTATTGCGACAAATACGAAACAATAAAATCATTTTTATGTAGTGCGCATATAAGTTTCGAATTTTTATGTAGCGCGCATATAAGTTTCATATTTTTATGTAGCGCGCATATAAGTGTCGTTATACCGACGGCGGAAAAAGTGTCGCTATTGCGACGGGCGCCTCCAAACGTCGCAATGGCGACACCTAGACATTGTGTCGCACTTGCGACGTTTGGAGTCGTCTCAATAGCGATGCTTTGGGCCATGGTGTCGCAATTGCGACGTCTTCCTCCAAACGTCGCAATTGCGACACTTTTCTAAGTGTCGGTATTGCGACACTTTTCTATAAACGTCGGTATAGCGACGGTTTCGGGCGGGATGGAAAAAATTTGGGGAAATTTCCGACATTTGGTCAAAAGCGTCGGAACCAAGTGTCGTAATTTGCACCAAATGTAGTAGTGTGGGACAGAACATAGGCAATGTTTCAATTCTATGAACTTCTTTTGTTGAGATTAAAACCAAAATAATTTTTCTCTCGCTCCTCCCTTGGAGACTTGACTCAAGGGTCAAGTGATATGAGAGAAACCCAACACGAACCTGCGGTAGAAATTAGCAAGACCCAAAAAGTTGCAAAGCTCTGTTAGAGTGGTTGGGGCTGGCCAGTCTCAAATGACTTGGATCTTGGTTGGATCCACATGCACCCTCCTTTCATCAATAATGTATCCCAGATATTGAACCTGGGTCATGCCAAAAGTGCACTTCTCCAAATTGGCACACAACTTGTGTTGTCGTAGTGTTTGGAGGACTTGTTGGATGTGGTGGAGGTGCTCTTCCCAAGTCTGGCTGAATATTAGAATGTTATCCAAGTACACCACTAAAAATGAGTTGGTGAATGGCCTCAAGATGTTGTCCATCAACCTCATGTCTGGAGGTCATGGCCATAGTCTTCTTCTTGCCCTGGGGGCGGATCTTCGGGAAAAAAAATTTCCTGGCTTGGGAAATGAGCTTACTGCATTGTTTTTTAGTAACCAAAGAGATAGTGGTAGGTGGTGGTACCTCTAGTATCATGTACATCTTATTTCCCAAGGTAAAAATAAAAGTGTGAGGTCGTGACTCATACACATCATGTCTCTTCCACAAGTATGGTTGGCCTAATCATACATTAGAAACATCAAGAGGAGTAATGTCACATAATACCTCATCCATGAAGGGATTTATGCTATAGGGAAAGTGACACTGTTGGCTGACACGGAGATCCCGTCCTTGGTGAAGCCACCCGATGGTGTATGGATGTGGGTGCACTGTGGTCGGCAAGCCCAACCGCTTCACGACATCTGCTAAAATGAGGTTATTTTGGCTCCCATTTTTAACAATGAACTGTAGCGGGGAACCCTTTACCCACATATGGGAGTGGAAGAGACGTTCCGCTCCCTCTAGATCTTTCAGTTCCTCCTTCTGGATCTTTGCAATGGAAACAGTGGTGTTGCACTCCACATCAATAATCTATTTCCCTTTGTCATTCCCCTTGTCGGGTTTTTATTTAGAGTCAGAGAATGCATCTGATTCAGAAGCCCTCATCTCAGCCATGAGTGACTGCTTGGCCCGACACTCACTTGTGTTGTGAGTGGAGCTCTTATTGGAACTTACACCACTTTCCTATGTCCTACTTTGGCTTCGTGGTATTGTTATTTTCTTGTGTATTTGGCAAGTTGTCTTGGACCGCCATGCCTTGGCTTTGTCCTTTGTTTTGCAGTTTGGGGGCACCTTTCCCATGCTTTTGATTCGCAGATCCTGTTGTGTAACCAGCTCCAAAAATAGAAGAAAAGAGATATCAACGCCTTAGAAATAAGCCACTTCAAGGGGGAAACCTCCAATACATTACATAAATGAACAATTCTTGGATGATACAATTTACAAAACCTCCTTTCTATATATAGGAGTCCATGGGGCCATAATGTAATCCTAGTGGGCCACAATGTAATCCTAGCCGACCTAACAATAATAATTTAAGGGCACAATAATAACAATATGGGGGTTACAACGGTACAATAATAACAATAAGGGGGGCTACACTAACATAATAAGGGGCTATACTATTAATATAGGGACTTAACATGCCCCTCTCCTTCAAACAAGTGTTATCCTCAACGCTTGATTATTTCTTGATGCTTCTGTATAAAATTCTCATCCTCCCATGTGAAATATTCTATAGGAAAGTTCTTCCACTTGCTGAGATACTCTGAAATTGATCGTACTTGTTGAGTTCTTGTTTCTATGACTTCTTCATAACTTCTTTCGATGTGATGTTGATCTTCCTGTTGTTTCATTAGATTCTGCACCAAAGTTGGGTTATCCTTTGAGAGTTGGAGAACTTGTTGTTGATGCTCGTTGTGATCTTCCACTAATTTATCATTCATATTAGCTATTATTTGATCCTTCAAACCATCCAACTTAGCCTCCATTTCTGCTTTTAAACCATCTATTTCATCTTCGATTGCTCTTCGTAAGATCGAAACTTGTTGCACTTGGTACCGTAATTTTGATATCTCATACTGCAACTCTTCCTCTTCATGCATCATAGTATAGATTTTTGAGGGATTAATGGGTATGGAATTATTTTTTGGAGGCATAATAGAACCCATTACTGACAAAAATTCTTCAATATGCCCTTGGAATCAATTCAACTTGATTCTTCAAACAAGACTTATGCAATTCGGAAAAAAACAATACACACCTTTTTCTTGCTTTTGAGGAGCTCGATATTGAAATTGGATTATCTATGTGATTGCAGCCCTTCATTATTTGAAATTCAGCACTAAATTAGCCATATGAATTCTCTTTTGAATGCCACAGGTCTGACTTGATTTGGATTCTCCAAGTCAAAGTTGTGTCCAATCTCCCACAATGACCTAATTATGGACTGGTTTAGTAGAGCGAACTTGTACGACTTGCCACGTGTCACTGTTTTTTCCTTTGTCTCTGAAATTGATATCCAAGAAACTACAGTCCATTTACTTGCAACCACTTTTTACGACACTCCAATCTAATGCCCAAAGAGAGAGTTATTGAACTTTTCCCACGATCACCTCTTTCCGATGAAATTCAGGAGCCTGAAAAAGTACTACCTTCCACAGATCATATCTCCAAAAATATTGCGAACCAAGCTCGGAAATTTTTAGAAAATCTTCATCAGGATTTCGGCTTCGTACTCTAAAATTTTCAGCTTCTGAAACTTCGTAGAAACAAATTTGTAGCGAAAATGACACGATGACCTATTTAGGAGTCTGAAAAAATACCTAACTTCCACAGATCATATCTCCAAAAATATTGCGAACCAAGCGCTGAAATTTTTAGAAAATCTTCCTCAGGATTTCGGCTTCACACCCTAAAAATTTCAACTTCAAAAACGTCGTAGAAAAAAATTTATAGCGAAAATTCCACGATGACCTGTTTGGAGCAGCGAAACCCTAGAATCCAAAGCTCTGATACCAAATGTTGTGTAACCAGCTCCAAAAAGAGAAGAAAAGAGATATCAACGCCTTAGAAATAAGCCACTTCGAGGGGGCAACCTCCAATACATTACATGAATGAACAATTCTTGGATGATGCAAATGAACAAAACCTCCTTCTATATATAGGAGTCCATGGGGCCACAATATAATCCTAGTGGGGCCACAATGTAATCCTAGCCGACCTAACAATAATAATGTAAGGGCACAATAATAACAATATGGGGGTTACAGGGGTACAATAATAACAATAAGGGGGGCTACGGTAGCATAATAAGGGGCTACACTACTTGAATTTATGTTCAGTCTTGGCAGCATATCAGTATGTCATACCAAGCGAGGAGATGTCGAGGAAATCCATTTCCTCCTAAATGTATCTGTGCAGACAACTGTGATACTTTAGCACCAAATGTTTCTCTGAATATTTGATACCCAACTTTGTGTGCAGGGTATGGAATAGATTCATCAGCTCATGCACATCTTGATCCCTTTGTTGCCCCAGCGTTGTCCATTGTATGTATTTGTCCTCATAGCTACCCATGGGATAGTATTGTTCCTTGATGGCATCTCAGAAAGAATTCCAAGTGGGTATGGCTGAGAATAGAGAGGGTTATGTCTGATCCTTTTTCTCACAGTAGGTTTCCCACTAGTCCTTGACATGGGGGGTAGCTTTGAGGAGTGCAAAAATAATCTTCTCCCAGTCGGAAAAGTCATGAACCGAGAAATATCCTTTTGTTGGGGTCCTGTGTTTTGATAGATTGGCTTACCAAAACACAAGGAAACATACAAACCAGACTTTAGAGCTCTAGGATCTAGCCCTCTTAGTCTCAGAGAGGGATCTCTCAATATGTTTATAAATATGTGTCTTGAAAGATTTAGAAATTGATTTAAGGCTAGTTATGAGGTTCAAGGTTGTTTGTTTTGTTTGGTTGGACAAATATGTTTCATGTGGTATTAGACAAAGCATGGGAATATACAAGCCATTGGGCACTGGAGTCATGTGAAGAGTCTAAATGGTTCTGGCTGAGAAGGAAGGGAAACCAAAGGGAAAATCTAACTTGGTCAAGGATCTTTTGAATAATATAGGTGAAATGGGATTAACATTAAGGACTAAGAGTGAACAACCAACTAAACCCCCCACAATGACTTAAAGGATTCAGAGAACACCCTATTTCCTCCAGTAAGCTCACTACTTTGGACTTAATCAATTTAAACACTCAAAGAGAGAGAAACGTAGACTAAACCTTCAAGATGAGTTATAGGATTCGGGGAACGCCCTATTTCCTCCTACAAATTCACCTTTGAGAGCTTAACCAACAAAGACATACAATTGCAGTCCGAGAAGAGGGAACGCCTTAGACATCTAGGACTACGATTATAGGGGCCTTCAACACAATTATAACACTAAGGAACAAAGGTTATGGTTGATACAAAACCTCACTGTCAAACTGCCAACATTAATAACCAAAGGTAGACTCCAAATACGATATTCAATGGTAACGAAAGAGGGAATGCCTAAACAGTATTTAACACAATCGAATTAACCATTTCTGATGTAAAACAAACTGAATATAAAGATAGCTATTGCACTACCTTGTCACATTCAGTAGTAGAAAACATATAAACAGTGAAGGATAAACAGGTCAGAGATGCTTCTAAGATACATTTCTTTGCCTAAACTTTTATCCTACTGTAAGAAAAGCATAATGGAATAAAGTGAAAACACAGGAAACAACATTAAAAATAAGCAGCACTTCACCAAAACCAGGCTCAGGGATCCGATGGTTCAGCCTCCTTCATCAACAGAAAAACACAGATCTTCACACTTTTTCAGAACGCCAAAGCTTCTTCAAAGCAGCAATATGTATTACTTTAGAAATCACAAATGCCAACCTTTTACAATGAGACTTCGAAGAGTCTTTATAGGAAAAATGAGGAAAGTAGGTGTGGATGGTTTTAATGAACATCAAAGATCGGAGAAGGTGTTTTGAATGCTCCATGCTGTGTCTTAGACATTTCATTGAATTCTGGATATGATCAATAACTCTGCAGCTTGTTTGAGGCTAATTTGATGTGACAGTAATCACCCGCAGGGTGTTCTTGAGAAAGAAATCATCTGGAGAGGTACTGTATCTTCTCGATGTGTATTAAGTGAAGGATGGGCTATGAGGACTCCCATACTCCCAAATAACTGCCTCTGACAATCTGTAGTAACTTCCCTGGGGAAATCATTGTTCTGTCTCTTTTGTACTTAATCCTATATTAGCTTTGTTCACACTTCTTTTTGTTGATTGCTTGAAATGTTTATGTACTGATGCTGATTTTTCTATGCTGTGTAATCAATGCACTATCAGGTCTTCGAGACTTTCTGCCAAAATAATAACTGTGTTAGGGCTCGACGCAGACTGGAGAATGGGCAGTAGTGATCTTGGTCCTTCCTTCATTAAAAGGACTGTCCTGCTGACATATCTTGTGCACTGCCATGACCAACGATTTTTATTCAACCGTGCTGACTGTGGATTAAGCCTCTTAATCTTCAACGTTTAGGCTTTTAACTCCTTTAACCTTTTTTTGATACACTTTTCTGCTCCTGTGATTTGTCTATGTCTTCCCAGACATTCTCTCTACAAAATCTAGCTCTGCAAATGGTATTCTGTGCCACTGAACAACTCTGTCTATGACTAATGAACAGAGCGCAACCGCAAACCTTTAACACCTGCAAAACCAATAAACTCATTAAGAAAATCCATGGGGGGAAGGGTGATTCACTCAAGGTCGTCGGATCTCGGGAGGAGATAGACGACTGCAATCGCGTCGGAGGATTGCAATCGAGAGGGACGAAAGGTGGCTTGATTTGAAATTTGCGATTGCGATCGGAGCGGGGATGCGATTATGCGATAGCCATTGGATCAGAAGTGAATCAATGATGGAGATTGATCGGAAGGGGAGAATATGGGGAGCCGACGGATGGGGTGAGGCGTGATCTAGGCCGTTGGATTTTATGTGAGATCGACGGTGGAGATTACGTCGGAGGATCGCAATCGCAAAGGGCGGAGGGTGGCATCGTTTGAAATTTGTGATTGCGATTGGAGTGGGGAAATGCGGGGCGTCAGATCTTAATAAGATCAACGGCGGAAAACACTTCCGAGACCCATAGAACAAAGCGTCATCGCATCGGGGTTTTTGTTTTAACGCAGGAATGCGCTCTCGACCGCTTGTCCGATTGCGATAAGCGCCTTATGCTTTGGCGCCTGGTCTTGGCGTTGGGTTACGTGGGGTAGTGGTTTTTGTGGCTGGGCCAAGAGGGGCTAAGCCTGTGATATGTAGAAAATGGGTTTTTTAGCCAAAACAAAGGGTTTTTGAGGTTGAAAGAGGGATTCAATTGAGGGAAAATGGGACTATTAAACCAAGCAAAGGATATTTGAAGGCTTAAAAAGGGTTTTGGGAAGATTTAGAGGGTTAATGAGGGAAATTAGAAGGGGAGAAAAAGGCCTTTCTGGGAATTCTTCACAGAAACAAAGAGGCTTTTAAACTGGAAACAGTGGTGAGGATTTATCAAAGGACAAGGCACAAGGAGTTTTCAAGAATGAAATATTTTCAAGGGAAATGTTTCTCTTGAGGACTCAGAATATATTTAGCCACCTGTTTTCTATGTCAAAATTTATAGGTGGCTAATAGTGGCTCCACATGGGGAGGACAACTAGCTCTTCAGGTGTCTAGAACCTCAGTAATCTCTGTATTTATCATACCAGTGCCTTTCCATTGGGCAGCAGTTTTTCTTTTGATCTGATAACCTTAGCAGCACCCTGAAAAACTGTCATTCTTTAAAACAACATTTCTACCTACCCATTCCTACTTTCCTAGCATTTTTTCTTCTTTTAGTGCACTTGGACTGGAAAAATCCTTTTCAACATTTATTTTGCAAGCAGAAAAATAAACCTATCTAATACTACCCTTATTTCTTCCAAGAGCCCAGATTAAACAGTTGGACTCTTAATTCTCTACCTAATCTAACACCTTTTAGGATTAAACAGTCTGACAGCTGCTCATTCTCTATATTCTAAGACAGAAAATGAAAAATAGTCAAGCCAGGATTAGACTGCCTGGCTTGCTATGGACCATGGCATAAAGACAAAACTGCTCATGGACTGAAAAATTTGCAGAAATTCAAAACTACATGATTGAATGCTCACAGACTGAGCTTTATTGAGCTTTTCCTACCTACGCTACTCTACCTTGAAAATATCTGCTATGTTATATGATACAATAGTGCCAGTGTAGCCAGTTCAGTAGTAACAAAAATGCAGAAAGAATATGACTACTTGTCAGAGATACCCATGGGACACTTTGAACATGGATCTTCAAAACCAAGGCCACCATCAGTGGTGACCACTCCTGATGCATATGGCCCCTAAAAAGGATTAATGCTACAGAACTTGAGCCAATCAGGGCTTCCATATATTCTGTCACAAGATCAATGAACACATGATGTAGACTTTCTACTTTTATGCCTCCCGTGACTGGTAGGCTATCTGTATCCTTGACAGCTTTGATTACTACATCATCCACTGCATCTTCAGTGTGTCTCTTGGAAGCTCGATCATCCTCTTCTTGTACCTCAACAGGCAGTGGAATCTCTTCTTTCTTAGGGGGAGGGAGACTTTCCAAAAAGGCTCTCGGGTCCCCGAAATGGTATGATTGCTCTTTTGAATTTAATATCTCAATTTCAGCTTCATACCTTTCAACCAGCACTTCTAGAAAACCTTGCTTCAGCTTAGGCTGGTTATTGAATCTTGAGCTGGAAAGGAGGTCCTTGCTTCTAAGTTTAGCCAATAGATTTGATATTCCACAATGAAACTCTTCAAGGGGGCTTAGCTTGGAGTCTTCCATTGATGGGGATGATGTTGTAATGCGACCGGTCTCCCAGTGGAGTCTTTTGGTATTTTAGGAACTGTGGAGTCGCCAGGTGGAAAATCCTTTAGCTTCTTCTAAAGCTAAAGTGTATTATGGTTCCACCGCCATGTTTATTATGAATTCAGTCAGAAGTGCTTTTGGGTTTTTTTGAGTTTATATGGTTATTTAAGGACTTACTAAGTCTAAAATATTTTTCTAGACTATCATATACTCAATACGTCCCACCGTGATCGCCATTATGTTGGTGGTGATGAGGTGGCTAATAATCACTGGATATTCTTGAAAATAAGGGATTTCTAGAGTCCTAAGGGGTACTTAGATTATTACTAAATCATAAGGGTCCCACTATGATCGCCATTTATGTTGGGGTCCTATGTTTTGATAGATTGGCTTACCAAAAGACAAAGCAACATACAAACCAGACTTTAGAGCTCTAGGATCTAGCCCTCCTAGTCTCAAAGAGGGATCTCTCAATATGTTTATAAAGATGTGTCTTGAAAGGTTTAGAAATTTATTTAAGGCTAGTTATGAGGTTCAAGGTTGTTTGTTTTGTTTGGTTGGACAAATATGTTTCATGTGGTATTAGACAAAGCATGGGAATCTACAAGCCATTGGGAAATGGAGTCATGTGAAGAGTCTATATGGTTTTGGCTGAGAAGGAAGGGAAACCAAAGGGAAAACATAACTTGGTCAAGGATCTGTTGAATAATATAGGTGAAATGGGATGAACATTAAGGACTAAGAGTGAACAACCAACTAAACACCCCACAATGACTTAAAAGATTTGGGGAATGCCCTATTTCCTCCAGTAAGCTCATTGCTTTGGACTTAATAAATTTAAGCACTCAAAGAGAGAGAAATGTAGACTAAACCTTCAAGATGAGTTATAGGATTCGAAGAACGCCCTATTTCCTCCTACAAATTCACCTTTGAGAGCTTAACCAACAAAGACATACAATTGCAGTCCAAGAAGAGGGAACACCTTAGACATATAGGACTACGATTATAGGGGCCTTCAACACAATGATAACAATAAGGAACAGAGGGTATGATTGAGACAAAACCTCACTGTCAAACTGCCAGCATTAATAACCAAAGGTAGACTCCAGATACGATATTCAATGGTAAAGAAAGAGGGAACGCCTAAACAGTCTTTAACACAATCGAATTAACCATTTCTGATGTAAAACAAACTGAATATAAAGATAGCTATTAGACTACCTTGTCACATTCAGTAGCAGAAAACATATAAACAGTGAAGGACAAACAAGTTAGAGGTGCTTCTAAGATACATTTCTCTACCTAAACTTGTATCCTACTGTAAGCAAAGCATAATGGAATAAAGTGAAAACACAGGAAATAACATTAACAATAAGCAGCACTTCACCAAAACCAGGCTCAGGGATCCGATGGTCCAGCCTCCTTCATCAATAGAAAAACACATATCTTCACACTCTTTCAGAATTATAAAGCTTCTTCAAAGCAGCAATATGTATTACTTTAGAAATCACAAATGCCAACCTTTTACAATGAGACTTCGAAGAGTCTTTATAGGAAAAATGAGGAAAGTAGGTGTGGATAGTTTTAATGAACATCGAAGATCGGAGAAGGTGTTTTGAATGCTCCATGTTGTGTCTTAGACATTTCATTGAATTCTGGATAGGATCAATAACTCTGCAGCTCGTTTGAGGCTATTTTGATGTGACAGTAATCACCCGCAGGGTGTTCTTGAGAAAGAAATCATATGGAGAGGTACTGTATCTTATTGATGTGTATTAAGTGAAGGATGGGCTATGAGGACTCCCATACTCCCAAATAACTGCCTCTGACAATCTGTAGTAACTTCCCTGGGGAAATCATTGTTCTGTCTCTTTTGTACTTAATCCTGTATTAGCTTTGTTCACGCTTATTTTTGTTGATTGCTCGAAATGTTTATGTACTAATGCTGATTTTTCTATGCTGTGTAATCAATGCACTATCAGGTCTTCGAGACTTTCTACCAAAATAATAACTGTGTTGGGGCTCGACGCAGACTAGAGAATGGGCAGTAGTGATCTTGGTCCTTCCTTTAGTAAAAGGACTGTCTTGCTAACATATCTTGTGCACTACCATGACCAACGATTTTTATTCAACCATGCTGACTGTGGATTAAGCCTCTTAATCTTCAACATTTAGGATTTTAACTCCTTTAACCTTTTTTTGATACACTTTACCGCTACTGTGATTTGTCTCTGTCTTCCCAAACATTCTCTCTACAAAATCTGGCTCTGGAAATGGTATTATGTGCCACTGAACAACTCTGTTTGTGACTAATGAATAGAGCGCAACTGCAAACCTTTAACACCTGCAAAACCAATAAACTCTTTAAGAAAATCCATGGGGGGAAGGGTGATTCACTTAGGGTCGTCGGATCTCGGGAGGAGATCGACGGCTGCGATCGCGCCGGAGGATTGCAATCGGGAGGGATGAAAAGTGGCTTGATTTGAAATTTGCGATTGCGATCGGAGCGGGGATGCGATTATGCGATAGCCATTGGATCAGAAGTGAATCGATGGTGGAGATTGATCGGAAGGGGAGCAAAATGGGATCCGACAGGCGGGGTGAGGCGTGATCTGAGCCGTGGGATTTTATGTAAGATCGACAACGGAGATTACGTCGGAGGATCGCAATCGCAAAGGGCGGAGGGTGGCATCGTTTTAAAGTTGCGATTGCGATTGGAGTGGGGAAACGCAGGGCATCAGATCTTAATAAGATCAACGACGGAAAGCACTTCCGAGACCCATAGAACAAAGCATCATCACATCGGGGTTTTTGTTTTAACGCAGGAATGCGCTCCCAACCGCTTGTCCGATTGCGATAAGCACCTTATGCTTTGGCGCCTGGTCTTGGCTCTGGGTTACGTGGGGAAGTGGTTTTTGGGGCTGCGCCAAGAGGGGATAAGCCTGTGATATGTAGAAAATGGGTTTTTTAGCCAAAACAAAGGGTTTTTGAGGTTGAAAGAGGGATTCAATTGAGGGAAAATGGGATTATTAAACCAAGAAAAGGATATTTGAAGGCATAAGAAGGGTTTTGGGAAGATTTAGAGGGTTAATGAGGGAAATTAGAAGGGGAGAAAAAGGCCTTTCTGGGAATTCTTCATAGAAACAAAGAGGCTTTTAAACTGGAAATAGCGATGAGGATTTATCAAAGGACAAGGCACAAGGAGGCTTCAAGAATGAAAGATTTTCAAGGGAAATGTTTCTCTTGAGGACTCAGAATATATTTAGCCACCTGTTTGCTATGTCGAAATTTATAGGTGGCTAACACCTTCTAAAAGATTCAACCATATATCTATGACATTTGCATCTATTTGACCCTCAAATATGGGAATGTCAAAGTTTACTTGTACCTTAAAGGGAGTCGCACCTCAAGAGTGGTTGTTGGATGCAGATGCGCTGCCGGTGGGCATTCGTTGAAGGATTTGGGAAAATTTATCCTTCATCGCGTTCCTTTGTTTTTCGAGGGCCTCCTCGAGAAATATTTTGATAGGATCTCTTGCTCCCTCATATTTTTTTTTCATCCCCCATGGGCGGCCATCGGGGTTTGCGAGGTTGATCTTACAAAGCCTCAACCATATCGATCCCTAACTCTTTATACCCCAACCTTGTTGAGGACATGAAAAGAAGGATCGAGAAAAAGAAAATTGTTCTGATACCACTGATCCATATTTATGCAGGAACGCAACAGAATACACATGTAACCATAAATAAAAATATGTAGCGGAAATAACACTTCATTTCATTAATATCAAAGAACTGAAATTTGCTTACAGACAGAATAGAAATAAACTAGCTAGGGCGCTGGTAGCTTATCTCTGAGAAGAGATGTGGTGGCTACAGGCCTCTAAAATGAGTTACAATAAGGCTTGAGGGCATATTTACTATTTACAAACAATGGAAAACCCTAAACATCCAAAACCCTAACCCTAGGAGATGAAGCGCCAAAACTACGAGCCCTGTTTGGGTAAATTGGTGTTTCAACTTCTCAAGGATGTAACTTTGGCATACGATCTCCGTTTGATGTGCACCATACCTCATTAGAAAGATCTATTCGAGTAATACAACTTATAATGTAGCAAAGAGAACGAATGTCACTCTTGATTTTCCCAAAAAACGTCGTTTAGGGCCTCAAAATTGCTCTGAAAGTTCAGGACCCGAAAAACTGCCAAAAATAGTAAGTTGTGCCGAAATAGAAAAACTGAAAGAGAAAATGGTGGGGCCCCAAGTGGAATAGCTTGGCGGCCACCAATATCGACCTGGATCAAAAAATACCAAGAATCTACCAAAAATATAGTATAAATTTTTTTTTGGAAAGAATCAACAGAAGTTTCGAGTACAAAACGAAGTTCATAAAACATAAGCATTCAACGAACCAGAGATCGTCTGGTGCTAGAGACCTTCATTATAGTGTTTGGTTTGTGGGGAGCCTCACTACTATAAAAACTATCTTCACCGTACCCAGGTGGAGCAGACTATTAATATTCAAGGGGCTTCCACAGTTGGTGAGGTGGCTAGAAGTATACTCAATATTAGTGTTTCTTTGGAAGATCATCAAGTGGAATATCAACCCACTATGATCGGGTTTGAAGGTAAACTACATAACCATATTGTGTCAATTTTGATAGAAACAGGAACCAGTCTAAGATATATTCGTTCTAAAATATTGGAAATATGTCATTTTCAACTTTGTAAATTTAAAAACACCTGGTTGGTGTATCTAACAACTGGGGGAAAACGAAGGGTGACAATGAAATTTTTTGAGTGTCCTATTGAAATAGCAGGTCAATCGATTAATGTAAATTTGAACGTGTTTCCCCTAATATCTTATGATTTTTTAATTGGTATGGATTGGTTGGAAGGACACTAGTCCTTAGTGAATTTTAAATATAGAAAAATCAGTTATATCACTAAGGAGGGGATCCAACAAGAAATTCAAGGGATAAAATGACCTATTAAATTATGACCAATTACTACTTCCCATCTAGGATAATGTATCAAAAAGGGCTACCAATTTTTCGCAGTACAGATAGGATGCGTTAATTCCAAGGATAAGCAAGCTATATTAGAGGATATACTAGTTATTCAGTATTTTTTTATGTATTTCCCGATGAAATTCCTGGCCTACCCCCCAAAATGGTGATAGAATTCACCATAGAGCTAGTTCCTAGAGCTACACCTATATCAAAAAATCAGTATTGTATGAGTATACCCGGTTTAACTGAGCTTAATATGTAGCTACAGGAATTACTTGACAAAGGCTATATTCGTCCAAGTGTGTTTCCTTGGGGAGCCCATGTTCTATTTGTTAGGAAGAAAGATGGAACTATGAGGCTATGTATTTTCTGTAAAACCAACTCCAGAAATAGAAGAAAAGAGAGATAAACGCCTTAGTCAACAACCACTTCGAGGGGACTGTTAGTTTCAGTCTTGTGCAGCCTTCCTCCAATGATCAAACATGCTCTTACAAAGTGATTTTAAGATATCAAGGTCAAATTTTGTCATTTCAGTGAGTCTTCAAGCAAAATTTGGTCACTAGGTATTAGGTCTAGGGTTTGTTTTCACTCTTCTCAAAGTTGTCCAAATGTCGGTCCATGTCACCATTCAGCTGAGTGTACCATCATTCAGAGGGTTTTCATCATCATGTCAAGTTCCAAAGGGTTATTTTACACCTTGTTCATGCTTCAGTTGTGCTTAGGTGAGGTTCATTTCCCTCTCCTAGGGTTTTGAAGGTAATTTCTCTTGGATGGTCAAATCATCATCAAAACTTGTATCCTTATGTTCATAAACCTTCCCTTATCCTTAATGTACCTTTTTAAACACTTCCCATCACTGAGATCCCCCAAATTCCTCATTTTTGCACAAACCCTAGTTTCTTGCTACAACTTGGCAATTTTCTAAGCTAGGCCTGTGTTTTGCCCTTTTGAACCCCTTCCCCTCACTCAATCTCTGAAATTCCACTTTCCCCTGCTTTCTAACATCCCTCCCTACTTCCCAAAATTTTCTCAAGAATTTAGAAGCCCCTTATCCCCTTCGTTTCGCTTCATTTAGACAAATCCCTTGTTCCACACATCGGGATAGGTTTCACTAAAATGATGTTTCTGAGCAATAAAAGATGAATTTGGGAAAAATGAGAGAGGTTTTTTTCATCCACATGCCAAAGAAGAAAAATTCCTTCACTTTTTACACAGGTATCATGGTTTTAGAGAAATTTCAAAAATACCGTTGCCTCAGGAGAATTGATGCACCTATGAAGTGACCTTGGGAAAATCAATATTTCTCCTAGCTTGGTTGGCCAAATGACTTTCTGGATGCGTCACATGATAACTAGACACAAATATCTTTCCAATGAGCTATCATGAGCTCAAATTGGAGTTGAGGAAGACCTTCAAAAGTTGACTGCAACAGCACTCTGCCTTGAGGCAGGCTCATCTTGCACATTTTGACCAGTCTTGGGAGATTTGATTTTTGACAGGGTAAACGAACTCCAAATTGAAAAATTCCAGTTGAGATGGAAATTTGACTCAATAATATTTCCAACGAGCTATCATGTGCCCAATTTTGACACCGGGAAGGCCTTCAAAATCCTCCTGAAAAATGAGTTATTTATGGCGCAGCGCATTGGGTTGGTGCGCGGCGCATTGGGCTGATACTCCAGTTTTCTCATTGCCTTCAACGAAATCCCAAATTTCTTGGCTCCTCTGCTCCAAATAATTCAAATCATCTTGTAATTTTCCATTGATCATTTTTGGGTGTGGTTTCAAAGATTGGTTGAAGAACTTGAATGCTAAACTACAAACCCTATCCTCTTATTAAAGTTGCTCCTTAGGGTTGTGTTTTGGTGTTTTTTTGCCAAAGACTCATTTTCCCCTTCACCTTGTTGATTCCTTCCCTCACCTTAAACCCATCATCCCTATTGATCCCCTGTTCCTCTACATCCCAAATCACTTATTTCTAAAGTCCTATGTTCCTATCCCTAAACCCTACCATTCCCTATTAGTCTCCCTTTCCCATATCATTTGCAAGATTCCAAAAATCCCCAAACCCCACATTCCCCAAACATAATCAAGTGATTTTCTTCACATTATAAACTTCACTTAGTTGAACCATACTTTTCCCACAGTCCACTATACTCACTCTCCTTATTTACCACAGTCCCTTCCTACTTGGCATATTTTGGCGATTGAAACAAGACACGAGTTCTCATTTCTCATTCCCAAAAAACCAAACATACACTTGGCATAGACTTTCAACACCATGGAGGCGAACATCAACACATCATACAACAGAGACAGTGATTCCACCACTGAAACTGCATGCACCAGGAGGGCACTGAAACGGCGGAAAAGGGAGGATAGACTCTGAATCTTGGCCGAAGCTTCTTTGGCTGAGAATCATACATGATTAAGAACCTCCAGCCCAAATTTCAAGAAATTTGGAGAAAATTTTGTCAATTTTGAAATTTTTTATCACAAAACAGGTTTTTCTGCCCGACGCGTCGCGCCACTCGACGTGCGCTTATGTTTGAGAGATCTTCTGGAGGAAAACTTGATATTTTTGGGTTTGTTATGATAAATTATGCATTCTCAGGAATGGATGAGAGATTTCATCAAGTTCTGGGTGGTCTTAAAGGTCAAAAACACTCCAAAAATGGCATTTCTGCTACTTTTTGCACCAGCAGGAACCAGTCTTGGGAGATTGAAGTTTTGGAGGAGAAAATGAACTCCAAATTGACAAATTCCACTTGGGTTGGAAATTAGACAGACAGGGCTTTCCAATGAGCTATCATGAGATCAATTTGGACTTCGGGACGTGCCTCAAAATCAGCTCCAAAGTGGCGCGATGCATTGAGTTTTCTGGCGCGGCGCATAGAGAAATTTGGCCTCATTTTCACTCTTCAGCTCAGAAATTCGCCCAGTTTTGACTAGTTTTACTTTTTGATGTAATTCTTGATCTACCTTGATGTAATTTGATGACTATGATGTAAATGTGGCTCATTTTTACTTTTTCTAGAGGATTCATTCACTAAAAGGTGAAAATTAAGTAAATGGATCAGTTTCCTAGCATATAGAGGCAAGTTGTTTGGCTGCCTAGATTTCAGTTCCATGTTTAGAATTGGTTGAAACAGCTCATAGAAGGATGATCTAGACCCCTAGAGGCATGGGAATGGGTTAGGCTGGTCTATATCATGTAGTTCTTGAGTCATTTTCAAAGGTTGGACTCTGGGGAATAGTTTGGCACTTCATTGTACATACATTTCTGCATTTTTGGCAAAGGAAAGACCAGAGTTTTGCAGCACTTGTTGGGATCCTTGTGGCTCTGAGTTTTGATGATGTTTTTCTCTATGTATCTGTAAGTTTCATTAATGTTATATGTATGCCATTACCCTTCTCTTTTCTTCTGAATTAAACAAATGAGTAACTAAGGTAGAATTCATTAGTTTGATGGTGCTCTGCCTTAAACTTTTGTTTAGTTTTATATGTTTTCGTCAGTTTGAAGAGGATCCTTGCACCTTCTTGCCCTCTTCAGTTCCTCAACATTTTTTCCTATCCATTCATTCAATCTAAGACATCAAAGCCATTGCCTTCCCTGCCCCAACTTGAACTCTGCAAGAATTTGGCCTCATCCACAAGCCCAAAATTGTTTTTCCCTTTTTTCCAACAAAAACCCTTAAAAATCATTTCAAACTCCTTGATTAATATACCTAGCCTAAAATTAGCACTCATTTCAGTCATCTCAAGGCCTATCAATACATTTTTCCTGAGATTGACCCGGAGAGAGCCCTCTCCTGTACTGGTAGGGCTAGCTACCAGACTGAGTGTGGTTTGGTGTTACCCTGAATCCCGCCTTCTTTCAGCCTGAGGTAGATTTGGGCTATAACAGGGACAACCTCCAATGCATTACATAAATGAAAAATTCTTGGATGATACAAATGAAAAACTCCTTTCTATATATAGGAGTTCATGGGGCCATAATGTAATCCTAATCGACCTAGCAATAATAATTTAAGGGCATAATAATAACAATATGGGGGTTACGGGGGTACAACAATAACAATAAGGGGGTTACACTAACAAAAATAAGGGACTATACTAGTAATATAGGGACCTAACATGCTCCTCTCCTTCAAAAAAAGTGTTGTCCTCAATGCTTGAGTAGCTCTGGGTGCTTTTGTATAAAATTCTCATCCTCCCATGTAGAATCTTCAGTGGGTAAGTTCTTCCATTTGATGAGATACTCTGAAATTGATCGATTTCATAGTTGTCGCGTTCTTTTTTTCGTGACTGCTTCAGGTTCCAATATGGTTTTTCCTTCCTCATCAAGTTCTGGCAATATTGTTTGAACTGGAAGTTTGTCCCCTATAACCTTTTTTAAGCATGAAACATGGAAAACTGGATGCACTCACGAAGAAGCAAGAAGCTCCAATTTGTATGCCATAGTACCAATATTTTGCAAAACCTTGTAAGGACCATAGTACTTTGGCAATAATTTATTATCCTTCTTAGCTTGCTTGAGGGACATTTTTTTGTATGGTTGTAGCTGTAAAAATACCTAGTCTCCCTCATCAAAATTTCTCTCACTGCGATGTTGATCTGCCTGTTGTTTCATTCGATTTTGTGCCAAATTTAGGTTATCCTTTAAGAGTTGGAGGTCTTCTTGTTGATGCTCGATGTGATCCTCCACTTCTTGAACCCTATAATTTTCCCTTAAAGAAGATGTGATGGATGGTGGATGATATCCATAAAGTGCCATAAATGGGGTCATTTTTGCTGCAGTATGGAAGGAAGTGTTATACCACTATTCAGCGAGAGGTAACCACTTGACCCATTGTGCTTGCTTATCAGATACAAAAAAATGAAGATATACTTCTAAACATTTATTCACTATCTCTGTTTGACCATCGAATTGAGGATGATAAGATGAGCTATGAGCTAATTGAGTACCCAAACAAGAAAATAATTCTGTCCAAAAATTTCCTATAAAAATCGGATCTCTATCACTTACAATAATCTTCGAGTTTCCATGTAGCTTTTGAATTGTTTCCATAAATGCAGTAGCAACTGTACTCGCTTTAAACGGATGAGATAATGCACAAAAGTGTGCATACTTGGTAAGTCTATCAACTACTACCATGATGACACTCCGTCCTTCGGACTTAGGTAAACCTGTGATAAAATCCATTGAAATCTCCTCCCAACGTTGACTTGGAATGGATAAAGGTTGTAGAAGACCCGGGGTCTTAATTGTCTCAAATTTATTTTGCTGGAAAACCAAAAATTCTGCCATAAAATTTTGAATATCAGATTTAAGGCCATCCCAAAAAAGTTCTTTCTTCACCCTGTGGTAAGTTTTTAAAAATCCCGAGTGTCCTCCTAAAGGAGAAGTGTGCAATTCCAAAATAAACTTTTGTTTTATTTGGGAATTCTTGCAAATCTATAAGCAATATTTGTACCATAAGGAATCATTTTTCCAACTAAATGTATTAGATGTACTAGGATCTTGCAACAAATTTTAAATGAGAGTCCACACTTCTTCGTCCTTCTTCCATTAATCCCTTGCCTCGGTTATCCAATATGGTTGGATAATTGAAACGGCGCAAAGCAATGCTTCCACCTCTTCATCCTTTCTTGAGAGTGCTTCTACAACAACATTTAGCTTCCATTTTTTGTAGATGATTTCAAATTCATAACCCAACATCTTTGTGACCCATTTTTGCTGCTCTTCTGAAGATAGTCTTTGTTCCAAAAAGTGTTTAAAACTATCATGATCAGTTTTTACCTTGAATTGTCTTACCATTAGGTAAGGTCTCCATTTCTTTAGTGCATGTAGTATTTCCAACATTTCCTTCTCGTAAATAGCCTTTTGTAAATACTTTCCTTTGATTGAATGACTTTCAAAAGAAATGGGTTTTCCTTCTTGCATTAAAACAACACCAATTCCATTTCCTGAGGCATCACATTCCACAATAAATGTTTTTGTGAAGTTTGGCGTAGCTAAGACTGGTGTTAGGCACATTGCCTCTTTAAGATGTTCAAAGGCCTTAGTTGCTTCAAGAGTCCATGAAAATGCATCTTTCTTCAATAATGTTGTTAGAGGTGCTGCTATTCTCCCATAATTCTTAAAAAACCTGCGATAATACCCTATTAACCTGAGAAATCCGCGCAACTGCTTTATGGTTGTGGGGAATTTCCATTCCTTAATGGATTTAATTTTGTTAGGGTCTACCTTAACACCCTCATGAGATACAATATGACCCAGATATTCCATCGCTTGTACTCCAAAGAAATATTTGGATGTTTTTTTATATAATTGTTTCTCCTCCAATAGTTTGAGCACCCTGTCAACATGTTGAACATGATCCTTCCAAGACCTGTTGTAGATTAGTATATCATCAAAAAATACTAGCACAAATTTTCTAAGGAAGGGTTTGAAAATGGATTTCATCAACCCTTGAAATGTAGAAGGTGCACTGGTAAGGCCAAAAGGCATGACCAAAAATTCATAATGACCACCATGAATTCGAAATGTTTTTTTTGGAATATCTTCAGTCTTCATTCTAATTTGATGATATCCTGAACGAAGATCCAACTTTGTAAAATAAATTGCTCCATGTAATCCATCCAATAATTCATCAATCACAGGAATGGGAAATTTATCTTTAATAATGAGCTTATTGAGCTCCATATAATCCAAACACATGCGCCATGATCCATCTTTCTTGTGCACCAATACTATTGAAGACGAGAAAGAACTTTGACTAGGTTGAATTATACCAGCCTCTAACATTTCTGCAGTCATACGTTCAATTTCTCTCTTCTATACATAAGGATATCTGTAAGGCCTGATGTTTGGAGGAACATTTCCTGGAATCAAATGAATAGCATGATCATGATCATGAATAGGTGGGAGTCCTTTAGGAGTATCAAACACCTAGGAATGATTTTCCAAGAATTTTTGGAGATCTGGAGAAATAGATATTGATTTTGATGTTGGAACTTCTAGTGAGCATAATTGTGCAACTATGCCCCGTTGTTCTTTCTTAAGAATATTTTTCATGACATTAGAGCTTATTATCTTTCCTGGCTTCCCTGCAATACCCCGTAATTCGATTTCCTTTCCTTCTGAAAAAAATTTCAGGAAAAGTTCTTGAAAATTAAAAGCTATCGTCCCCAAAGATTGTAACCAATGTACTCCTAGTACAACATCAACACCTCCCATTGGGATGGAAATAATTGGACTATTCAATACATATTCCCCCATGGCTAGCTTGATATAATGGCATTTTCCAGAGCAATTTATAGTTCCTTCATTATGCAACCATCACTTTACATTCTTGTGCTAGCTATAGGAAACAATTTAATTCCTTGGCTACCTTACAATGAATAAAATTATGGGTACTATCCAAATCAATCAACACTATTACCTTTTTCTTCTTGATATGTCCTTCTATCTTGAGAGTTTGAGGAGTGGTAATTCCTACCAATGCATTACATGATATGGTTGGACTCATTTATTCTTCTTCTAGGGTTTCTTCCTGGTGTATATCCTCTAATTTTGAAGTTTCTTCTTCATTTTCTTCCTCCTCTTCACAATCTATCTAAAATAATTTATTCTTAGCGCACTTATGAGCTTTAGTGTATTTTCTATCACAACTGTAGCAAAGCCCTTTTGTTGTTTTTTCTTCCAATTGTTGTGGTGTCAACCTTATAGGTTGTGGAATTCTAGGAGTGGAAACACTTCCATCTTTATATATGTCAGTGGTAGGCTTCCTTGTCACCATAATTTTACATTCAATTTTTCTTTCCAACTTGAATTCCTTCTCCAATGAATCAGGTTCCCAAACGTGAACTTGATGTTGGATGCTATCCTTTAAAGTCCCTATGAAGACATCAATCTTGTGTTCCTCTGGAATATCAGTTACCCTTATATTCAATTTTTGGAAGTCCTCAATGTGCTCCGCCACTAAACCCTTTTGTTTGAGATTTATCAATTGGCTAAATAAGGTGTTTCTCTTATTATCCCCATAATGTGCTATCATTTCCTCCGTAAAAATTGACCAAGTGAAAAAAAAATTACGAAAGCAGGGCCATCGATACCATACAAATGTAGTTTTTTCTAAGTGTAAAGTTGAAATGCATACCTTTTGTGTGTTTTGTACATTATTGATATCAAAATATTTCTCCATCTATAGTGTCCATGTTACGGGATCCTTGCCATCAAACTTCCTCATATCTATCTTTGGAATATGGTGGTTCTTCAATCCAACATTAGATTTTATGAAATCACGATTAACATTTATTTTGTTCTCATCATGAGTTTCCTCTACTATATTTTCACCATTAGGAATCATTTCTTGTATCAAAGTTTTCAAACCTTCGATGTCTACTTTTAGATCATTCTTCATATTTTCCATGTTGTCTTTCATTTTTTCTTCCATGTCCTCCATCCTAGCTTCCATGCCATCCATCATAGTTTCCATGCCATCCATCTTAGCTTCCATGTCTTTCTTCAAACCATCCATCTTCACTTCCATGCCTTTCTTCAAAACTTCCATTTCATTTTTTGTTGCTCTTTGCGAGAGCTAAATTTGGTGCACTTGCTCTTCTAATTTTGATAGATCATTTTGCAATTCTTCATCTTCATGAGTCATAAGAGTATTCTGAGGGCTTAATGGGTGTTGAATTATTTTTAGGAGGCATTTCAGAACCCAATACTGAAATATATGCTCAATAGGCCCTTGGAATCACTTCAAAACTGATTTTTTTTACACAAGACTTATACAATTTGGAAACAAATACACACCTTTTTCTTTTTGAGGAGCTCTATATTGAAACTAAATTATCTCTATGATTTTAGATATTCAATTTGTGAAACTTACATCTGAAGTATCCCTCTGAATCCTCTTTTGAATGCCACAGGTCTGACCTGATTTGGATTCTTCAAGACAAAGTTATGTCCAATCTCCCACAATAACCTAATTATGGACTGGTTCAGTAGAGAAAACATGTACGACTTTCCACTTGTCAATGTTTCCTCCTTCAGCTCTAAAATTGATAAAAAAGAAACTAAAGTCTATGTACTTAAGGCTACTTTTTACAGCATTCCAATCTGATGCTCAGAGAGAGAGTTGTGAAGGTTTTCCCACGATCACCTCTTTGAGATGAAATTTGAGAGCTTGAAACATCCCTAACTTCCATAGATCATATCTCCGAAAATATTTTGAACCAAGCTCTAAAATTTTGCGACGGTGTTCCTCAACATTTCGGCTTCACGCTCTAAAAATTTCAACTTCTGAACCTTCGTAGAAAAAACGTTATAGCAAAAATTCCACGATGACCTATTTGGAGAAGAAAAACCCTAGAATCCAAAGCTCTGATACCAAATGTTGTGAAACCAGCTCCAAAAAATAGAAGAAAAGAGAGATCAACGCCTTAGAAATCAGCCACTTCGAGGGGGAAACCTCCAATACATTACATAAATGAACAATTCTTGGATGATACAAATGAAAAAACCTCCTTTCTATATATAGGAGTCCATGGGGCCACAATATAATCCTAGTGGGGCCACAATGTAATCCTAGCCGACCTAACAATAATAATTTAAGGGCACAATAATAACAATATGGGGGTTACATGGGTATAAAAATAACAATAAGGGGTTTACAGTAACAACAATAATGAACTATATTAGAAATATAGGGACCTAACAATATGGATTACAGACAACTTAATAAGCTGACTATTAAGAACAATATCCTGTGACAAGAATCGATGATTTGTTTGATCAAGTTAAAGGAGCTTCGGTATTTTCCAAAATTGACTTAAAATCTTGGTATCACTAGATAAGAGTGAGGGAAGAGGACATTCCTAAAACATCCTTTAGAACCATATATGACCATTACAAATTTGTGGTTCTTCCCTTCGAACTTACCAATGCCTTGATAATGTTCATAAGTCTCATGAATCAAGCATTTTATCCTTACCTTGATAATTTTATTTTGATTTTCATCGATGAAATTAGAGTAATTTTAAGGTATAAAATGGGCCTCCTAAGGAAACTATAAATTAATAGTGGAAGTAATAAAATAATATTAGATTACATCATCAAATTTTAGAGGGAAAAATGAAAAAACTAATTTTTCAACTCGTATTTTCAACTTATCTCCCTACGGGTTTACTAAAATTTCGAGTTGGAACACTAGTTGGATGCAGAATTTGATTCCTCATCCAAGGAGTACCCATGTTGCATACTTTCGATGGACCTTGCTACACGAAAAATGAGAAATACATTAAAAACATGATCGCAATCCCATTTTTTCATGTATTTCTCATTTTTCGTGTAGCAAGGTCCATCGAAAGTATGCAACATGGGTACTCCTTGGATGAGGAATCAAATTTTGCATTCAATGGGTGCTCCTACTCGAAATTTGAGTAAAATATTAGGGAGATAAGTTGAAAATACGATTTGAAAAATTAGTTTTATTAATTTTTTATTTTTAAATCTTTTTACTTTTTTACTTCAGAAATGGTGAATCATCCTCCATTGTTGACATCATTATCTTGAATCCTATTGGTTATTATAAAGTTTATTTTGGTTGTATATTTTTCTTAGGAGGTACATTTCAGACCTCAAAATTTCTCTAATGCATTCTAATATACTCAAAGAATCTAGAAGAACATAAGAAGCACTTGTGGATAGTCTTACCGACACTACAAGAACACTAACTATATTCTAATATTAGTAAGTGTAATTTTTATAAATATCAAATACAGTATCTAGGTCATATAATCTCGACTAAAGGGATTGTCTTCAACCCTCGGAAAATTAGAACCATTATGGAGTGGCCTACTCCCAGGAATGTGGTTGATATTCAATCCTTCTTAGGATTAGTGGGATATTATCACCACTTTATTGAAGGGTTATCTACAACATCCTATCTTATAACTTCCCTACAAAAAAAAGGGAAAGCCTTGAAATGGACAGTTAAATTCCAGTGTTCTTTTGAAAAACTGAAACAATTATTAACTTTAGTGCCAGTATTAAGGATTACAAACCCAAAGAAAGAATTTGTTGTTTGCACTGATGCAAACCAAGAGGGAGTAGGGGGTGTATTGATCCAAGAGGAAAATTTAATTGCCTATGAATCCTGGAAACTAAAATAGCATGATAAAATATACTCTTCTTATGATCTTGAGTTAATTGTCGTAGTGCATACCTTGAAGGTTTAGAGGCATTATTTTCTAGGGAAAATATTTTTGTTAACAATCGATCATAGTAGTTTGACCAGTTTCTCCAAACAACCTAATATTAAAGCACGACATGATAGATCGGTAGCCATTTTGAGTGAGTTTGATTTTGACATTAGGAATTTGAAAGGAAAAGAAAATTGTGTAGTTGATGCACTGAGTGGAAAAGCACATCACATTTATGAAGTCATCTATATTCAAGTATATTTTGAAATTTTAGATTTGATCAAAGAAGCTACAAATAAAGATCCAGATTATATGTTCTTATGGTAGCAAGCCAAACAAATGAGCATTTCTGGACAAAAACACAATTTGGTATAACAGAAAATGATTTAATGACTTATGGAAGAATAATATACATTATGAACAAAGTATCTATTAGACAATTAATGCTCGATGAATTTCATAAAATACCTTATACTGCTCACCCTAGATATCAAATTTGTTATCTGTAATTGAGAAAAAATATCTTTGGCCAAGAATGAGGAAATATATCACGAAATATATGGCTAGATTTTTGGAGTGTCAGTAAGTCAAGGTTGAACATCAACATCTAGCCATATTGTTGCATCTGTTGCATGCTCCTGAGTGGAAATGAGAGATAATTACTTTAGATTTTATAACCAATTTGCCTAAAACTAATATGTAGAATGACTCAATCATAGTGGTAGTATATAAATTAATTAAAGTAGCTCATTTTATCCCCGTTCAATCCACATACAAAACTACCCAAATTTCAGATATCTTTATGCATGAAATATTTAGACGGCATGGGTTGCCAAAGTTTATGATTTCTGATCGGGATGTGAAATTTACATCTGCATTTTAGAAGTCTCGTTTTGTTGGGTGTTGAAATGGAAACAAGAAATGGCACCCCAAGGGGGCTTCTGATTTAATTTCCCCTTAATTAAATTGGAAGAGAGATTGTAATTTAATCTCATGACAACTTGCATTAGTTAACTAAGTCAGAATGACCGAGTTAGCTTAGGAAATTCGAGTTGAGGGCTAGAGAGAAGGCATGTAGATTTTATTCCATGTTTGAAGGGGGTTGAGTTACAGTTATGTATGAGTTGTAATTAGTTAACTCGATTAATTGAGCTAAAATTAGTTTAACTAGTTCTAACTAATATATGAGCTAGAAATAGGTCCAGTGAATTAAATCTGATTTAATTCACAATGAGTGATCAATAATTTATTTTATAATTTGCTATAAATAGTTTTTTCTTGTCAGTTATAAGGAATTTCTAGTTGAGATTGAGATTAAAGGGATGATAACAATTAGTTGTATAATTAGAAAATTATACAGGTCAATTATCGAGTCATGGGGAGGCATAGGAAGAATTGCGCAATCAACCCAAGGGAATATCCTATTTAATAGGGTGACAATTCCTCATGGAATGCATGATCAAGGAAAGCTGAGAAGATGTTGAGTATGGGCTAAGTATTTGTCCAGTTTTTCCTAGATCAGTGTGAGACAGTTGGCAGAGTGCAAGAGTTTGTCTTGAGAGAAAAAGCATTGTATTGCTTCATGATCATTTAGTTTATAAAATATGCAGATAGCAAGGTTTTAAGGAAGTGTGCTTTCCGTAGATACATCTTGTGTTGTGTGATTGATTTACTTATTTCTCTTACTTATATGTGATTGTGAGATCATGTTTTGTTTCCGAAAATTGTAGAAGGATTCGGTATCTTGTTTTAGTACATCGTAAGATCATATTGAATCCCATTGGTATAGTTTATACAAGGTATCAGAGTGCTAAGAATCACAATATAAGAGAATGAAATGATTTATTGTTTAACAGGTATTCAAATTTGCAGATTCATTCTTCAGGATTAGCAACAGATTAAGATGTATTTCACTGGCTTGAGACTCGAATGTGGATTTGAGGGGAATTCAAATTATATTGCATGGAAGGAAAGGATGGAGGCAGTGTTGGAGGAAAATAGACTGATGAGATTCATTGACAATGATATTCCTCAACCCGCTACGACAAATGCTCAACAACTTGATGCATGGAAGAAGAATGTGGCAAAGGCGAGAAGGATATTGTTAAAGGGAGTTTGAGATCATATTGTCTCAAGTATCCATGGGAAGGCGACTCCATATCATATGTGGAATGCCTTGATAGATTTGTTTCAAAATAGCAGTGACCATAGGAAGCTGGAACTTAAAGACAAGCTCAAAAATATCAAAATGGAGAAAGGTGACACGATCCAGAAATACTTGACCAAGTTCACTCAATGTCGAGATGATCTTACAAGTGTTGTGATCACTCTTGTTGATGATGATTTGATGAGCCTAGCACTTATCGGCCTTCCCAAGAGCTTCCATAGCTACTAGGACTTTGTGAATGGGAGGGAGCAGCTACCAAAGTGGGAGAAATTGTGGTTTGACTTGGTACAAGAATAATTTCGGTGGAGCACCAGAGATGGATCCTCATCAAGGACTGATGATGAGGATAACTATGCCTTGGCTAGAGAGGTGAATAAAGGAAAAGGGAAGGCGTC
This sequence comes from Pinus albicaulis, assembly GCA_034641835.2. NCBI lineage: Eukaryota > Viridiplantae > Streptophyta > Pinopsida > Pinales > Pinaceae > Pinus > Pinus albicaulis. The sequence goes on from CM076580.1 coordinate 1,526,473,224, forward strand.
CCATTCCACATATGATACTAGCAAGGTAGGAAAGAAGTGATACTTGTCAAAGGTCAAATTTTTCAATTGTCATGATCATGGACATTATGCCACAAATTGTCCACAAAATAATAACTACATGAAGGCCTCATGAGGAGCAACAGGTGAAGTAATGGCTTCACAGTTCAAGTTGGACTCCACCCTCATTGCATGCATGGTTTCATAGGTGATGGGTTATGTGTGGTACTTAGATAGTGGAGCATCATTCCACATGACCGAAAACAAATAATTCTTCAATAGCTTGGAGGAGAAGGATGTACAGATGCACATCAAGATGGGTGATGATGGGAGGTATAACACTGCCGGTGTTGTTATAGTTACCTTTCAGAGAGAGTTAGGTAAACACCTCATATTAAAAGATGGCATGCATGTACCTAGTTTAAAGAATAATTTGGTTTTCGTTTCTATGTTGGAATATCAGGGCTATGATGTGATCTTTAGTGAAGAAAAGGCGTTCCTTCATCACAAATTAATGGGACAAGTGAAAATGATTGGGATTTGAGTGAAGAACCTCTACAAACTTGATGTACATGAAAGTGCAACATTGATCACTAAAGTAGATAAGGTGGTAAGCTGAGACATTGGTGGGTTATGGCACAAGAGGTTGGACCATCTACACCACAACACTGAGGTTCATGCAGCAGATTTCTACGGGACTTCCAAAGGGTGCACTTGCATAGAGATACACGTGCAAAGGGTGTACTATGGGGAAGTATACAAATTCCACCCTTCATGGTAAGGAAATCTGATCTACGGAAATTCCTGAGAGAGTTCACTCAGACGTGTGTGGACTGTTCTCGATAGCTTCCATAGAAAAGCACGAGTATTATGTGATTTTTGTTGATGATTTTCCAAGAAAGTGTTGGATTTTCGATTGAGATTCAACAAGAAGATTCAACACCGTCACTAGTGCATTAACCACCTGGTTGCATTTAACACCTGGTTGCATTAAGAACCTACACTAGGGTGGGGCCCACAATGTTATTTTTGGGTGCATGTCTATTTTTATTATCCCTTAATTTAGATGGACATTAAACTGTAATATATTCTCAATGTGGACTTGAAATAATTAACTGAAGTGGAAAATTCAATTAGCTAGTGAATTTCGAGTTAGAGGTTGGTTGGTGGGACATGCAGAGTAATTCTAGTTGTAACAGAGTTCAAAGTGCAGTGGTGCATGAGTTGGTGCAAGTTGTAAGTCAATTTAACTCATTTAAGTGAGTTAAAATCAGTCTTGGTAGTTGTAACTTAAGATACACTAGTAAGAGATCTAGTGAATTAAATATTAATTAATTCACAATCAATGATCTCACATGAAATTGAGGATTTACTATTATTAGTTGCATGCATGTCAGATCCAATGGAGACCCAGTTGAGTTCTAGGTGAAAGGGAGGTTGACTATCAGTTGTGACATTATCTACTTGCACACATGCAGGCAAACACTCATTGCAGTGCCCATGATACTTGCGCAGTAAAGGAAAGGAAAGATTTCATTCAATCAGGGATTGCTCAAGCAAGGCATGCTATCTGGAGGCAATAAATTGGCTAAGGAATTTTCCAGTTTTTGTATGACATTGTGAGACAATTAGCTAATGTACTGAGGGCTCTTGTGAGAAGAGTTTTGTTTGTAATTGTTTCATGATCCATGATATAATATACAATAGAAGATAATGGATTTTTTAGTTGTATTCTTTCCCTAGGAAATTATTTGTGTTCTATGTGATTGACCTTTATTTATGTTCATGTGATTAGCGATTGTGTTTTTAATTCCACAAAAGATTTTTAGAAGAAATTCAGTATTTAACTTTAACGCATTGTTAGATCGGGTGAATCCAAGATATACATGCTTGTTGTATGATTTCTTCATGGTATCGGAGCACAGGAAATTGCAGAAGTGAAGCAAGAGCTGATTTTGTGACTGGATAGAATTCAAATTTGCAGAAAGAATTTCTTGGTGCTACAGCTGATTCAATGTAATATCCCCAAATTGGGATTGCTAGCAAGACATGCCTAAAAAACGTATTTTTCAGGAATGTGTGCTAAAGAAAACAATATCAGCCCTTGGATTCCTTATATCTAATAATCTAAGAGCCAAATTCAAGAGGAAATCAGAAACCAATCAAACTAGGTGAGGTAAACAGGCCTCTCACACCTAGTATGGCTGGAAAATGCCCCAAGAATGGGACTGCAGCAAGCTATTAACTCATGAAATGAGTTAAGAAACACATATCCATCAATTAGTGTTACAGCAGCAACTTATTACACCCTTTATGATCCCAAGGATTGAGGAAATGCAGCAAATAGGGCCATAAAAAGGCTATCTTCAGAAAATATTGTTATAACTGTGAGAAATGGAACTTAGATCCCTTAGAATATGCAATATAAAACTCACATCCATAATTGGAGCAAAAACAAATGCCTCTAGCCAAGCTAAACAGGTCTCCCCAAACCAATACAGCTCAAATAAGCCCAAACCCCGTGACTTTTGCTAACAGAAAGTAATGAAGCAAGTGACAACATTATTTTAATGAGGTTTTATGTAGAAAATAATGAGAAATAGAATATCTAGAGTTTACAATCATTAATGGCTGAGAAAATGGAGGTTTCTTCCCTTTTTATACAAATAAGAACCACCCGGCAAGGGCTGCATGAAAGTACAAGTACAAAAATGGCAGATCTGCAGATCTAGATCTGGAAAATGCAGTTATACTGCAGCTCTGTATACGTGTAGCTGAAATGTACAAAAAATGGAAGAAGAGGTGTTATACAATCTTCCTAGGAAAATGGTTGGCCCTTTCTCCAAAGGACAAGCTCAAGATCAAGGGGCTTGACCCTGAAACTGCTATGCTCAGAAAAATGACGCAGTTACTGCAAGGGAATGCACTGTAGAGGATGAAAATTACATTGGCCACATGCCAAGATCTGAAATGAAGCTTAGAGACTCCCTCACTGATCTCCCAGAGAAAGAAAGGCTTCCTCCTCTGAAATACAAAATTTGGAAGTGGTGTTGTGGCGCTTCCACTGCAACACCCTACAACACAACCTAGCTCTCAACAGAAATTGCACTGTAGCTGAAGGAGGATGCTTGGACTCAAGCTTGAATGTGGAAAACTAAAGTGCAATACTCATCCAAGAGGCCTTTCAAGGTAGGAGAAAGAATTCCTAAACAGGAATGCCTTGTGCTAAACAACACTGCAACTCTGCTAAAAAGTAAGAGGATGCCAGATAGTCATGCATACCAAAATCAATAATCATCAAGCTAACCTCAAATGGCTATCATCCCCTTCCTTATAAGCTATGTGAGGCTCCTCACCTTGGGTCCCACCCATTAGGGTTTCCACATGCACATGATCAATCTCCCTCCAAAACTGTGTTGTGTCTCTATGAAGGCTCTCCTCCAAAATCACATTGTTTGATTTGGTCAAGGTTGACCACTTCAAGCTGCTTCATCCCCTTTCACACTCATGTGTCTCCAAGCTAGCTCTCATATGTTTGTTTAAGCTGATCCTTGTACACATTGAGCTATTTGCAATGATGATCCACTCCTCTTCATGCATGTTGTTGACTTGGTCAAACTTGACTTAGTCCACAAGCAAAAAGTTCCTTTTCAGACATGAGGGTGTGAAATCCAGCTACTATAATGATCCCCTTTCACACCAAGAGGGTTTTTATGCTGATTTAATTTAAATAAGGGTTTCCTCCCCCATTTATTCATCTATTAAGTGCAAAAATCAAAAATTAATATTTTCATTAGCTACTTGCCAAAGTAGGAATATTACATTCAAGATCGAAATGGATTTCAATGGCTTGAGGTTAGAGTATGCACTCGAGGGCAGCTTGAACTACATTTCTTGGTAGCACAGGATGGAGGTAGTACTCAAAGATAATGGCTTGAAGAAATTCATTGATAAATATGTTCCTAAGCCAGATCTTGCAGATACTGCCAGTCTTGATGCATGGAAAAAGAAAGTGGGAAAGGTGAGGAGGATCCTGTTGGAGGGATTACGTGACCACATTGTCTCAAGCCTCCATGGGAATCCACACCATATTCTATGTGGAAGGATTTGACAAATCTATTCCAAAGCAACGACGACCATAGGAAAATGGCACTCAAAGATAAACTCAGGAAGATCAAGATGGAAAAGGGCGACACCATTCCAAAATATCTCATAAATTTTGTCCAATGTCAGAATGAACTGGGGAATGTGGGAATAAAAATCCTTGATGATGATTTGGTGAGCTTGGCTCTCCTAGGACTTCCTAATATTTGGCACAGTTATCAAGACTCTGTCAACGGAAGGGAAAAATTTATGGATTGGGAACAACTCTGGTGCAGGAGGAGTTCATACGGAACACCAGAGATGGATATTCATCTAAGAATGAGGATGAAGAGGATTGTGATTTGGCTGCAAAGGTGAGGAAGGGTAAAGGGAAGAAATTTCCTTCAAAATCCGAGTCTAAAGGAAAGAAGTAGGACATGTCCATGGTGAAGTGTTTTCACTGTCACGAACATGGCCATTTTTCTACCAACTATCCACAAAAGAAGAAGAACAAGAATGTTGTTGGATCTATAGCAGGTGAGGCCCTTGCCACACAATTTGAGCTTGACTTCTCCTTGATTTCATGCATGGTGTCAAGTGCATTTGGATCGGTGTGGTATTTGGATAGTGGTGCTTCCTTTCACATGATGAGAGACAAGGAACTTTTCAGTGACTTGGAGGAGAAAGATCTCCAGGTGCATATTGAGATGGGTGACAGCGGATGGTACAGTGCTACCAGTATTGGTACAATTACCTTTCATAGGGATCCAGGTAAACCATTTCAATTAAAAGATGTGATGCATGTACCAAGTATGAAGAAAAATTTGGTCTCAATCGCAATGCTGGAGGACAGAGGCTATGATGTAGTTTTTAGTGATGGAAAAGTTTTCCTACGACATAAAACAATGGTTCAAGCCAAGAGGATAGGGATTCGAGTTAAGAATCTCTACAAGCTGAAGGTAGATGGTTGTGCTGCCATGATGGGCAAGGTGGAAAAATTGGTGATCTGGGATGAGAGCGAATTATGGCATAGGTGATTTGTCCATCTTCATCATGGAGCCTTGAGAGTCATGCATCAAATTTCTACTGGACTTCCAATGGGAACACTTGCTCAGTTAGATCAGTGCAAGAGTTGCACCATGGGGAAGTATGTAAAGTACATCTTTCATGAGAAGGAGAACCGTGCTTCATGGATACTTGAGATAGTTCACACGAACGTGTGTGGACCATTCTTCATTGCTTCAACAGAAAAACATTAGTACTATGTAATATTTGTTGATGACTTTTCTAATAAATTTTGGATCTTCTTCATGCAGAAGAAATATCAAGCATTCTCTAAGTTCTGTGAGTTTAAGGCATTGGTGGAGAAAGAGTCAGGGAAGCAAGTGAAGGCTCTTAGGAGCGATAATGGTGGAGAATACATATCTAACGAATTCAAGAACTTCTGCAGCAAAGAAGGAATATGAAGAGAACTCATAGCGCCTCATAACCCATAATAGAATGGGGTTGTGGAGAGGAAGAACAGAACGGTCATGGGTGCAGCACGAGCAATGTTGCATGATCAGGGCCTACCAATTCATTTGTGGGTGGAAGCATGCAACACTACAGTTTATGTGAAAAATTGTTGTCCTCATAGAGTACTTGGCATGATTACACCTGAAGAGGCTTTCACTAGCAAGAAACCTGATGTTTCACACTTTAAGATTTTTGGCTCATCTGTTTATGTGCATGTGACCAAGGATGTCAGGAAGAACTTGGAACTGACTCCTGAAGTTGGCATTTTTGTGGGGTACACAGAAACACCCCATACTTATCGTGTGTATTTTCCAAACATCATAATGATTGTTGTTCGATGGGATATAAAATTTGATGAGGGGAAAGCCATGTGGTTGTCCCTTAAGAGGGATCTGGACTTGCATGCAGAGGAGGAATTGCTTGTTCCCAAGGATGAGTCTCAAGATGTGGATCAGCCACATGAGAAGGTTCATGGAGTGGAGGAAATTACTAATGCAGAGCCATCCATCAAAAATGGCAGAAGGCGCACCATGGAAGTGGATAGCCTGAGACTTGATGTTGCACAGAATGTAGGAGCCCCTACTTCACAGTGTAGACAAAGATAGTCTCCTGGCCGATTTACTGGATACATGGCTCTTATGAGAAAATGTATTGTGACTGAACCATCTTCCTTTTAGGAAGTAGTGAGCTTCCTACTTGGGTTGATGCAATGGCGGAGGAGTATGACTCCATTGTCAAAAATAGTGCATGGGAAATTTTCCCAAGACCGATTGACAAATCAGTGGTAGGTTCAAGATGGATCTACAAGGTAAAGCAAGCTGTTGATGGGAGTGTGGAGAAATGCAAGGTCATATTTGTGGCCCGAGGCTTCTCACAGATTGAGGGGATATATTATGATGAGACTTTTGCACCTATCGCAAGGTACTCTTCCATAAGATCCATCCTTGCACTCTTAGCATAGATGGGTTGGCGCATTCATCAAATGGATGTGAAGATTATGTTTCTCAAGGGGATCAATGAGGAATAGGTGTACATAGAGAATAATGAAGGTTTTGATATCTTCAACAATGATTCGCATGTGTGCAGACTCAAAAGAGTGTTGTATGGGCTGAAGCAAGCACCCCGTGTTTGGTCCATTAGATAGATAACTATTTCACTAGACTAGGATTCACCAAAAGTGAAGCAGATGCAAACCTGTACCAAATCGTGGTTGAGGGTAATCCATTCATCATTTTTTTTTATGTTGATGATATAATTATGACTTGTGATGAGAAACTGATACACTCATGCAATAAGGATCTTGAAAGGGAGTTCAAAATGAAGGATATGGGCCTCCTTCATTATTTCCTTGGATTGGAAATATGGCAGCGGGATGGTGAAATTTTTGTGTCTCAAGGCAAGTATGCAAAGGAGATACTGGGTAAGTTTAACATGGAAAGTTGCAAACCCATGGATACTCCTTTTCCAAGAAACTGGAGGAAAGAGGATGCTACTTCTGGAGAGTTAGTGGATGCTACTTTCTATCGACAATTATTGGGTTTTCTAATGTATCTAGTGAACACGAGACCAAACATTTGCTACGCAGTTAACCAGCTGATTCAAGTTATGGTTAAGCCTACCAATCTATTTTGGAAGGTGGGGATGCATGTCCTAAGATACCTGAGGGGCACATAAGAGTATGGTCTATGGTACAGAAGGATTTATGGAGTGAAGTTGCATGGCTTCACAGATGCAGATTTGGCTAGTAGTCCATTGGAAAGAAAGAGCACATCAGGGGGGATCTTTAGCATTGGATCGACAGCAGTTTCCTGGTACATAAGGAAACAACGATCCATGGCACTCATTTCAGCGGAAGCGGAATACATGGTAGTAAGTCAAGCTGCATGCGAGGCTATCTGTATGAGAAATATCTTGGTTGGTTTGTTTGTTCTCAGATGGATCCGACAGTGGTTCATTGTGATAATTAGAGTTGCATTAAACTCTCAATTAATCCTATGTTTCATGATAGGTCCAACCATATAGATATATGGTACCATCATCTCATAGATTTTGCACAGAGGAGGATCATGTTGCTTCAGTACATTCCCACGGAAGATCGGGATGTAGATATTCTGATGAAGGCGCTCACCAAGAGAAAATTCAAATACCATAGAGACAGGATCAAGGTGAAGGATAATCCCTTTCTTATTGAGAGGGACTGTTGAGATTCAACAAGAAGATTCAGCGCCCACACTAGTGCATTAGCACCTAGTTTCATTTAGCACCTAGTTGCATTAAGCACCTACACTAGGGTGGGGCCCACAGTGCTATTTTTGGGTGCATGTCTATTTTTATTATCCCTTAATTTAGATGGAAATTAAACTGTAATCTATTCTCAATGTGGACTTGAAATAGTTAACTGAAGTGGAAAATTTAGTTATCTAGTGAATTTCGAGTTAGAGGTTGGTTGGTGGGACATGCAGAGTAACTCTAGTTGTAACAGAGTTCGAAGTGTAGTGGTACATGAGTTGGTGCAAGTTGTAAATCAGTTTAACTCAGTTAAGTGAGTTAAACTCAGTTTTGCTAGTTGTAACTAAAGATACACTAGTGAGAGATCTAGTGAATTAAATATTAATTAATTCATAATCAATGATCTCACATGCAATTGAGTATTTAATATTATTATTTTCATGCATGTCAGATCCAGTGGAGACCCAGTTGAGTTCTAAGTGAAAGGGAGGTTGACTATCAGTTGTGACATTATCTGCTTGCACACATGCAAGAAAACACTCATTGGAGTGACCAATATGATACTTGTGCAGTCAAGGCAAGGCAGGATTGCATTCAATTAGGGGTCGCATTCAATAGGGATTGGGCAAGCAAGGCAGGTTGTCTGAAGGCAGTAAATTGGCTAAGGAATTTGCCAGTTTTTGTATGACAGTGTGAGACTATTAGCTGATGTATTGAGAACTCTTGTGAGAAGATTTTTGTATGTAATTGTTTCATGATCAATGATAAAATATACAATATAATATAGTGGGGATTTTAGTTGTATGCTTTCCCCGGGAAATTATCTGTGTTGTGTGTGATTGATATTTCTTCATGTTCATGTGATTATTGATTGTGTTTTTAATTCCGCAAAAAAATTGTAAAAGAAATTCAGTATTTAACTTTAGCACATTGTTAGATTGGGTGAATCCAAGATATACATGCTTGTTGTATAATTTCTACATTTTATTCATGCAAAATAAAGACTTAGACATTCTCCAAGTTTTGTGAGTTCATGGCATTGGTCGAGAAATATACAAGGAAGAGGTGAAGGCTCTCAGGAGTGACAATGGTGGAGAATATATCTCTAACGAATTCAATAACTTATGTGCCTCAGAAGGAATTCAAAGAGAATTGATTACACCTCATAACCCATAGCAGAATGGGATTGTAGAGAGAAAAAAGATAACGATTATGGGAGAAACATGAGCTATGTTGCATGATCAGGTCCTATCGTTGCATCTATGGGCCAAAGAATGCAATACAACCATATTTTTTCAGAACCGTAATTCTCATCGGATACTTGGCGTGAGTACACCGGAGGAGGATTTTTCAGGTAAAAGACCGGATGTGTCGTATTTTAAAACTTTTGGTTCATTTGTTTATTTCCATGTGACAAAATATTCTAGGAAGAAGCTAGAGACAACAAAAAAGTTGGGGATATTTGTGGGGTACACTAATACACCCCACAACTATTGGGTGTATTTTCCAACACAAAAGATGACAACAGTCAGAAGGGATATGAAATTCAACGAAGAGAAAGCCATGTGATTGTCCCTTGAGAGGGAGATTTAGTTGTATGCGGTTGAGGAGATCTTAGCTACAAATGATGAACCTCATGATGTGGAGCAACCACAAGCATAGGAATAGAGAGTGGTATAAACCACTCATGCAGAGCCATCCACCAGATATTGAATGAAGCGCACCAAAGAAGCTGACAGATTATTACTGGATGTGAGAGGGAATGTGGGAGCACCCACATAACAGCGTAGGAAGAGAAGGTCCCCAGAGTGGTACACTAGGTAAATGGATGTTATGATAAATGGTATTGAGATAGAACCATCCTATTTTGAGGAAGTGGTGCAACAGTCAATGTGGGTTGATGCCATGGTTGAGGAGTATGACTCCATTATCAGAAACAGTGCATGGGAAGTTGTCCCAAGACTAGTGGGGAAGTCAGTGGTAGGATCCAAGTGGGTCTACAAGGTGAAGTAGGCTACAGCCGGGAGTGTGGAAAAGAAAAAGTCTATATTTTTGGCTAGAGGGTTCTCTTAGGTGGAGGAGATTGACTATGATGATACTCATCTATTAGATCTATCCTTGCACTCTCAACACATATGGGTTGTAAGATACATCAGATGGATGTAAATACAACTTTTTTCAATGGATTTATTGAGGAAGGAGGTTACATTGAGCAGCCGGAAGGTTTTGAGACCTTAGACAGGGATTCGCATGTATGCAGACTCAAGAGAGCATTGTATGGGTTGAAGCAAGCACCTCATGTTTGGTACACCGGGATCGACAACTATTTCACCGGGTTGGGCTTCACCAAGAGTGAAGCAAATTCGAACCTATATCATATTGTGGTTGATGGTAAGATTTTGATTATTTTTCTTTATGTCGATGATCTAATACTGACAGGTGATGATAATCTCATAAATTATTACAAAGAGGATCTTACAAGAGAATTTGAAATGAAGGACATGGGGCTCTTGCACTATTTCCTTGGATTGGAAATATGGAAAAGAGATACGGAGGTATTTGTATCTAAGGGAAAGTATGTCAAGGATATTATGAGGAAGTTCCAAATCGAGGGCAACAAACCCATGGAGACTCCTCTAGCACGAAACTGGAGGAAGGAGGACACTACTTTAAGCGAAGTAGTGGATGATATTGTTTACGGGAAGTTTGTGGGTTCACTCATGCATTTGGTGAACACACAACCATACAGATGCTACGTAGCTAACCAGCTGAGCCAAGTTATGGTTAAGTTGACCAAGCTCTTTTGGAATGTGGGGAAGCATGTCTTGAGATACCTCAGGGTCACTATAGAGCATGGATTATCGTACAGACAGATATAGGGAGTCAAGATTCAATGCTTCACCGATGCAGATTAGGTAGGGATTCCATCTGATAGGAAGAGCACATCAGGAGGCATATTCAACATAGGATCAGTGGCAGTTTCTTGGTACAATAGGAAACAAAGATCAGTTGCACCCATTTCAGCAGAGGCAGATTACATGGCAGCCATTCAGGCATCATGTGAGGCCACCTGGATGAGGAAGATACTTGTTGGTTTTTTTGGTCAATAGATGGATCCGGCGGTGATACGTTGTGATAACCATAGTTGCATCAAAATCTCCATTAATCTAGTATTCCATGGTAGGTCCAAGCATATTGATATCTGGTATCACCATCTCATATATTTTGTTTAGAGGAGGGTTATGTCATTAGAGTACATTCCAAAGAAGGATAAATATGCAGACATCTTGACGAAGGCACTGGCAAGAAGAAAATTCAAATTCCACAGAGATAGGATCGGGGTAGCAGATAATCACTTTCTTGTTGAGAGGGAGTGTTAAAATGGCAACAAGAAATGTCACCCCAAGGGGGCTTCTGATTTAATTTTCACTTAATTAAATGGGAAAATAAATTGTGATTTCATCTCATGACATCTTGTATTAGTTAAATAAGTCAGAATGACTGAGTTAGCTTAGGACATTCGAGTTGAGGGCTAGAGAGGAGGAATGTAGAGTTGATTCCATGATGTAAGGGGGTCCTGTTACAGTTATGTATGAATTGTAATTATTTAACTCAATTAATTGAGTTAAAATCAATTTAACTAGTTCTAATTGAGAGATGAGCTAGATATAGGTCCATTGAATTAAATCTGATGTAATTCACAATGAATTATCAATCAGTTAACTGATAATTCACTATAAATAGTTGTTTCATGTTAGTTCTAAGGAAGGCCCAATTGAGACTGAGGTTAAAGGGATGATAACTATCAATTGTATAGTTATAAAATTGTACAGGTTAGTCATATAGTGACATGGAGGCCTAGGAATAATTGCACAATAAATCCAAGGGAATTTTCTACTTAATAGGGTGGAAATTCCTCATGGAATGCGTGAGCAAGGAAGGTAGAGTAGAGGATGAGAATTGTCTAAGTATTTGTCTGATTTTTCCTAGATCAATGTGAGACATTTGGCAGAGTGCGGGATTTTCTCTTGAGATAGAAAGCATTGTATTATTTCATGATCCTTGACTTTATACAATATATAGATGGAAGGGTTTTAGGCAGTGTTCTTTCCCCATATACATCTTATGTTGTGTGATTGATTTACTTCTTTCTCTTGCTTATATGTGATTGTGAGATCATGTTTTGTTTCCGCAAATTGTAGAAGGATTCAATATCTTTTTTTAGTACATCATAATATCATATTGAATCCCATTGGTATAATTTCTACATTAGGTTGGGTACCCAAATCCAATTCATTACTGCATACCATCCTTGGACTAATGGGTAGACTGAGCAGGTGAACCAAGTACTAGAATATATGTTAAGGGTGTATGTAATGCAACAACATGGTAAAAGGGAGGAGTATATTCATCTAGTTGAATTGGCATACAGTAAAAATATCATGATTCATTAATAATGAGCCCTTTTGAAGTTTTATACGGAAGAAAATGTCAGACACCCATTGTAACAACCCTGGTAAAATTCCATATTGATGTTCCAAGCCAAATGGTGGGAAAAACATCCTAGAAGGTGTTCATTTCGGTTTATTATGGCTAAGGAAATTGGAAAAGGAAATGGCTAAAGCATTAGAGAGGCATGAAGCATTAATAGGCATTTTATTTATGAAAATAATGGAAAATAGGAGAAAATAAAGGTGAAAAGTCACAGGTTACATGTGAGGAGGAAAATTATTGAAAATGAAGAAAATAGAGGCCTCGTTGATAAAAAGGCTTCTGAGGATCAGTGTGTAGACTTGGTCAGTTCAGTTTTGGAGCTCTCATTATTCTCTCTCTCCCTTACTCTTGAGCACTTAGAGTATTATTGGAGCACTCTTGGAGAGTGTGGAATTTTTGGAGATGTGGATCAAGAAAGCAAAGGAAGAGCAAGAAATCACAAGAGGACATCAGGATCAACATATACAACAAGTTCTGAGTGCAGGTACCGAGTTGCATGTATGATTTCCTCATTAGTTTTTGCATGCATGGTATTGCATGTGGTTCTTGATTATGATCTATCATTAGCATGGAGGATGGCCAGGATTAACAGCGGATTTTTCTAGCCTTGCCATTTCCTCAATAGACACGGTGATTGTGGATTTATTTCCATTGATTATTTTATGGTTTGTTCTCATGTTCTTATAGTTTTGGTTTGAGTTATTAGTTATTGGATCCTTGGTTGGACAAATTCTCTGGAGCCCGGCGGACAGCTGTTGGGTTGAGTTACTAGTCTTGGAGCCTTGGTTGGACAAATGCTCTGGAGCCCTAGGTGGGTTTATTTACTATTCCTAGAGCCTTGGTTGGAAAAATACTCTAGAACCCTAGAAGACTTAGATAGAGACTGATCCGTGATGGTTAGTGATGCCCGACTGTGAGGTGGAATCATTGGTTTTGGATTGAGACGGTTTGGTGTCTAGAGACCTTGTTTGGTGTTAATTGATGTTTTTGATAAAGTCCCACACTCATGCTTAAATATGGCATGGGGGTGACTAATTGAAGTGAGATTTGGCTTAGCCATGTCTATGGTCGGGTGGAATGTGGAAGTGCCATTCAAGTTTATTTTTTAAATTCATTAATGAAAGTTTCATTGCCTTGGTATTTGATATGTATATGCACTGGTCTATACATGTATTCTATTGTTGATGTATCCATGGTATTTTTTTTGGTAATACACTAGTTATAAGCATGTATTGTGATGGTGATGAGGTATGGCTCTCTCTAGGTTATTACCTGTAAATGTATACATAATGTATCTATGGCAAAATTGATTGTATTGTAGCTTATGATGTAGGGGGGCAATGCTTCTTGCCCATTCTCAGATAAGAAAGAGACCACTTTGTGTAAATATGTTTTTTACACTTTAGATGCAATGTTTGTGACGTGTTTAACGAAATGTTTGTCATGGTTGGGCAGGGTTCGGATGAGTTCCTAATGATGTGATTGCTTCCAGATTTTTTTTTTAATGTTATTTACCCTCTCTTGAAGTTATAGGAAGTTCTAGACAGTGACTTGGGCTCAGGGGCTAAAAATGTGGCACAAATCCCGGAGTCGCAGGTACAAAACTGACTTTTGGGGCCATAGCTGCTACCTTAACAAGGAAATCCCATGGATAAGGGTCTATATCTATTCCCTTTCCATTACATTCTTGCGGCTAAGCCTCAAATGGGTCAAAAATTAGTTCCCCCTAAGGGAAGAGCGCCTTGGAAGGTTGGGTTACCTCCTAGGGATGCCAATGATGCAGTGTAAGGTATATTTGTTATGTTTCCTTCGGTTACACTTCCTCAAATTCATCTAGGAGTTCGAATCTCATATTAGCAGCCTCTCATCACATTTTTACCTCGTTTGGTTGGCTACTTGGGTAGATATGGGAAGAGGGTGTTACAAAGTGGTATCAGAGCATGGTTCAACCATTGGAATGGATAGGTGGAGTGTTGATCATGCATTTATGTTGGTTTCATATGTGTTTCATATGTTTTTGGTCTATATGTGTTTTTTGTATCCATGTTGTGTTGGCCATGGTGGTAGTGGTATCTCCATGGAAGGGTTGATGGTGTTTTTGTCAACATGTTGTCATTAGTATATGATTGGTTATGTGTTACTCGTGCTTTTGTATTATTTGTGCACACTTGCTTACATGATGCTACATGGTGTACATGCATTGCTTGCTTATGCTAGGTCACATATTGTTCATGCTTGCATGGCATCCATGTATGCTTGCTTGTGTAATGTTATATGTTGAACATGCATTGGTCATTCATGATTCATTATACATGTCAAGTGGGTGTGCATGGTCAAGTTTGCATTGGTTTGATGGAGGTTGTTGTGCTTAAGGTCATTGTATGCAATTAGGTCATCACGATTATATTGGTATGTTATTATGCTAAAGTGTTGGTTGAGATAGAGTAGGAAATGAAGATCATGAAAGTGAAGTTGCATTGGACCTCGAGGCAAGAGCAAATCGTCATACAAGTTTGTATGTTTGGCATGCAAGTATTTGATTGATGGTTTTTTTAAGCATTAGAGTTACTTATATGTTTTTCATTTTATTATTATGGTTACATATGTGATGAGTACTAGTTGATCAGTGTAGTTACATGCATTTAGATGCTAGTTGATTAGTGTTATTATATGTATATGTCGGATAGTCATGAATGATAGCAACTTGTGGGGGTATGCATTGTTGTTGTTGTTTTATGTTATATAGTTTATATGTTGTTGATGAGCATGTTATGGGTTAACTTGTTGTAACTGTTGTATGATAGTTAGCTTAATGATTAGGTTACATGTTGTTGATGAGCATGGTATATAACTTGTTGTTGTTACATGCTAGTAACTTGAGGATTAGGATTATTTCATTAACATCTTGATGTTATATGTATTATAATAATTTGGATTGGCCCATGCAAATGGTTAGGGTTATGAAATTCAGGCATGAGTTGACCTAATTATGATAGTGTGTTATATTATGTTTAGACTGACCGTGCATGTGTGATTGTATTCATGAATGGAATTTTCTTATGGGTTTATTGTGTGAACATGTTAGTTAGATATTGTTATGGATATCATGATCTTATTTATTATTGGGTTGATATATTGTGAATTTATATCGTGCTAATCTAGATTGATTGTGCAGACAAGATCCCCTCCCTTGAGATGCATTAATATATGATCTTTATTATGTCATCTACTTTGCACTTGAATGTTTGATTATGTCGTCTATTTGGTGTTTGAGTGATTTGATGTTTATTACGTCATCTAGTTGATTTATTTAACATAGTATCTTCGCAAGCTATTGGAATGTTTGATTAATTGTAGGATATTATTATATCTGTCTATAAGATTGCAATAAGGAATGATCTTGTTTTAATATGGTTGTGCTAACACATATGTGCTGAAATAGCTTGTATGTACTTGAATGTAAGTAGGTGACAGTTGTAGCATTAGGTATTATGACTGATGAGTGTGATTTGATCATTGATTATTACATGGTTGTTATTTTTCATAAAAGATGATAGATATGTTGTCTTCATGTTTGGTACATATGGTTGACATGTGTGTTCAGTTACAGGTCAGCGTGCCTTGCAAACCAAGGTAAGGAAAATAACATGTTTGATTTTTATTTATGCACTTACAATTGTTTTTTTATGGCAGTATGATGCATGGAATTGTATGGAAAAATAGATTTCCATGAACTCTTGAAGAAGGCTCAAGTTGATATTTCCCTTGGAAGCTTTGGGAACCCATGGGAATTGAGTCATGGTGTTTGTTTCCAATCTTGTGCTTTCGGTCTTTTTTATTTTTTTGCGCCTGATTTGCAGTCTTGATTGTGTCTAGGGCATGATCATGCCACTTTGTTCCGATGTCGTATTGCTTTTGTTTTTTCATGGTCTTCCTCTTGTTTTTTCTTGTTCTTGTTTTTTATGTTTTGAGAGTGTTAGGAATTGGTTGGGAAAGAGGAAAATTGATGGAGCTCGAGAAGATATTTGTGGTACCCACTAGGTAATGTAACACCCGAATGGAGCTTAGTGCGTGAATAAAAGTAGTATAAGGTAAGAATATGATGGTTGTTTGAGTGTTAGAGCCCTATATTACTACTGTAATTATAGTACTATTGAGTTTTCTTATCATGCCAGATTAATTTTTGACCCCACCCTACATAAGGGGGCTATAATTATGTAGCCCCCTTATTGTTATTGTTGTACCCATAGAGTCCCCATATTGTTATTATTATGCCCCATAAGTCTTGTTTGAAAAATCAGCTTGAAGTGATTCCAAGGGCATATTGAAGCATATATATCAGCATTGGGTTCTAAAATTCCCTATAAAATGAGCTCAACACCCATTAAGCCTTTAGAAGGCTCTACTATGACTCATGAAGAGAAATAAGTTCAACATGATATATCAAAATTACAAGACCAAGTGCAAAAAATTCGCTCTCGCAAAGAGTAACAAAAAAAGAAATGGAATCTAAGATGGATGGTTTGAAGAAAGGCGTGTAATCTAAGATGGATGGTTTGAAGAAAGGCATGGAAGCTAAGATGGATGGTTTGAAGAATGGCATGGAAGATAATATTGATGGCATGTAAGCTAATATGGATGATATGGAATCTAAGATCGATGGTATAGAAGGCAACATGGAAGATTTGAAGAAATACATGGAAGGTTTGAAGGAAGGTTTGGCAAAGTTGCTACAAGAAAAGATTCCTAATGGAAAAAAGGTAGTAGAGGAAACTCATGATGAGAACAAAAGAAATTTTAATCATGATTTCATAGACTCTAATGTTGGATTTAAGACCCACCATATTCCAAATATAGATATGAGGAAGTTTGATGGCAATGATTTGATAGCTTTGATACTACACACGAAGAAATAATTTGAGCTCCATAATACAAAAAACACACAAAAGGTATGCATTGAAACTTTATATTTAGAAAAAAATCAGTTTGAATGGTATCGATGGCTTTGTTCTCATAAACCACTGGTCACTTGGTCAATTTTTATGGAGGAAATGACATTGTGTTATGAGGATACAAATAGGAACACCTTCTTTAGCCATTTGATAAATCTCAAACAAAAGGGTTCAATGATGGAGCACATTGATGATTTTCAAAAATTGAATATAAGGGTAAATAATATTCCAGAGGAACATAGGATTGATGTCTTCATATGGACTCTAAAGTATGACATCCAACATGAGGTTCACCTTTGGGAATTTGATACATTGGAGAAGGCATTCAAGTTGGCAAGAAAAATTGAAAGAAAAATTATGGTGACAAGGAAGCCTACCACTCACAACTATAAACATGGAAGTTTTGCTACTCCTAGACTTCCACAACCTACAAGGATGACACCACAACAATTGGAAGAAAAAATAGAAAAGGGCTTTCCTATAGTTGTGATATAAAATACACTAAAGGTCGTAAGTGTGCTCAAAAGAAATTATTTTACATAGGTCGTGAAGAGGAGGAAGAAAAGGAAAAAGAAACTTCAAAACAAGAAGATATACACTAGGAACCAACCCTAGAGAAAAAAGAAATGAATCTGACCATATCTTGTAATGCATTGGCAGGAATTACGACTCCTCAAACTCTCAAGATAGAAGCACATATCAAGAAGAAAAATGTAATAGTGCTTATTGATTTGGGTAGTGCCCATAATTTTATTCATTGTAAGGTAGCCAAGGAATTGAATTTCTTCCTACACCCAATGCCAAAGTGTCAAGTGATGGTGGAAAATGGGGGAACTATAAATTTCTCTGGAAAGTGCCATAATATCAAGCAAACCATGGGAGAATATGTATTGAATATTCCAATGATTTCCATTCCAATGGGTGGTCACGTTGATGTTGTACTAGGAGTACAATGGTTACAATATTTAGGGACAGTAGCTTTTAATTTTCAAGAAATTTTCTTGAAATTTTTTTTGGAAGGAGAGGAATTTTAATTACAGGGAAAGATAATAAGCTATAATGCCATGAAAAATCTTCTCAAGAAATAACAACGAGGTTTAATTGCAAAAATATGCTCACTAGAATTTCCAACATCAAAATCATCTATTTCTTCATATCTCCAAAAAGTCTTGGACAGTAATTCCAAGGTGTTTGAAACTCCCAGCAGACTCCCACCTATTCATGATCATGATCATGCTATTCAATTGATTCCAGGAAGTGTTCCTCTAAACATCAGGCCTTACAGATATCATTATCTCCAAAAGAGAGAAATTTAGCATATGATGGCAAAAATGCTAGAGGTTGGTATAATTAAACCTAGTCAAAGTTTTGTCTCTTCTCCAGTAGTATTGGTGCACAAGAAGGATGGATCATGGTGCATGTGTCTGAATTATAGGGAGCTCAATAAGCTCACTATTAAATATAAATTTCTCATTCCGTTGATTGATGAATTACATGGAGAAATTTATTTCAACAAGTTGGATCTTCATTCAAGATATCATCAAGTTAGAATGAAGACTAAAGACATTCTGAAAGCATCATTTCGAACTCGTGAGGGTCATTATGAATTTTTGGTCATGCCTTTTTGCCTTACCAATGCACCTTCTACATTTCAAGGGTTGATGAATTCCATTTTCAAACCCTTCCTTAGAAAATTTTTGTTAGTATTTTTTTATTATAAACTAATCTATAGCAGGTCTTGGAAGGATCATGTTCAACATGTTGACAGGGTGCTCAAACTATTGGAGGAGAACAATTATATGAAAAAACCTCCAAATGTTTCTTTGGAGTATAAGAGGTGGAATATCTGCTTCATATTGTATCTTAGGAGGGTGTTATGGGACACCCCAAAAAAATTAAAGACATTAGGGAATGGAAAATCCCCACAACCATAAATCAGTTGCTAGGATTTCTCAGATTAGCAGGGTATTATCGCAAGTTTGTTAAGAATTATGAGAGAATAGAAACACCTCTAACAACATTATTGAATAAAGATGAATTTTCATGGAGTCCTAAAGCAACTAAGTACTGTGAACATCTTAAACATGCAATGTGCCAAGCACCAGTCTTAGCTGCACTAGACTTCAAAAAAACCTTTATTATGGAATGTGATGCCTCAGGAAATGGAATTGGTGTTTTTTTAATGCAAGAAGGAATACCCATTGCTTTTGAAAGTCGTCCAATGAAAGGAAAGTATTTACATAAATCTATTTATGAGAATGAAATGTTGGCAATACTACATGCACTAAAGAAATGGAAACCTTGCCTAATGGGAAGACACTTCAAGGTAAAAATTGATCATGATAGTCTTAAATACTTTTTGGAAAAAAATATCTTTAGAAGAGTAGCAAAAATGGGTCACAAAAATGTTGGGTTATGACTTTGAAATCATCTACAGAAAATGGAAGCTAAATGTTGTTGCAGATGCACTCTCAATAAAGGATGAGGATGTGAAAGAATTTATTTGTGTCATTTCTATTATCCAACCATATTGGATAACCGAAGCAAGGGAGGAATGGAAGAATGACGATGAAGTATGGACACTCATTCAAAAGTTGCAGCAAGTTCCCAGTACATATCATACATTTACTTGGAAAAATTATTCCTTATGGTACAAATATCACTTATATATTTGTAATAATTCCCAACTAAAACAAAATATTCTTTTGGAATTGCACACCTCTCCCTTAGGAGGACACTCGGGATTTTTAAAAACTTACCCTAGGGTGAAAAAAGAATTTTCTTGGGATGGCCTTAAATCTAATATTCAAAAGTTTGTGGTAGAATGTTTGGTATGCCTGCAAAATAAAGTTGAGACAATTAAGACCCTGGGTCTGCTACAACCTTTATCCATTCCAACTCAATGTTGAGAGGAGGTTTCAATGGATTTTATCACAGGTTTACCTATGTCCGAATGAAAGAGTGTCATCATGGTGGTAGTTGATAGACTTGCCAAGTATGCACACTTTTGTGCATTATCTCATCCATTTAAATTGAATACAGATTCTACTGCATTTATGGAAACAATTCAAAAGCTACATGGAAACCCAAAAATTATTGTAAGCGATAGAGATCCCATTTTCACTGGAAATTTTTGGATGGAATTATTTTCTTGTTTGGGTACTCAGCTAGCTCATAGCTCATCTTATCATCCTCAATCCGATGGGAAAAATGGGATAGTGAAGAAATGTTTAGAAGGATATCTTCGTTGCTTTGTATTTGATAAAAAAACACAATGGGTCAGTTGGTTACCTCTAACTGAATGGTGGTATAACACTTAAATGATAACCTAAATTTGGCACAGAATTGAATGAAACAACAGGCAGATCAACATCGCAATGAGAGAATTTTTGTTGTAGGCGACTAGGTATTTTTATGGCTACAACCATACAAACAAGTGTCTCTCAAGAAAGCTAAGAAGGATAATAAATTATCGCCAAAGTATTATGTTCCTTACAAGATATTGAAAAGATTGTTACTATGGCATACAAATTGGAGCTTCATGCATCTTCCCGAGTGCACCCAGTTTTACATGTTTCATGCTTAAATAAGGTTATGGTGACAAAATTCTAGTTTAAACAATATTTCCAGACTTGATGAGGAAGTAAAATCATATTGGAACTTGAAGAAGTCACAAAAAAATGAACTCAACAGTTACGAAATCGATCAATTTCAAAGTATCTCATCAAGTGGAAGAACTTACCCACTGAATATTCGACATGGGAGGAAGAGAATTTTATATAGAAGGTTCCATAACTACTCAAGTGTTGAGGACAAAACTTTTTTGAAGGAGAGGGGCATGTTAGGGACCTATATTACTAGTGCAGTCCCTTATTCTTGTTAGTGTATCCCCTTTAATGTTATTGTTGTACCCATGTAGTCCCCATATTGTTATTAGCGTGCCCCATAATAGCCCACTATTGTTATTGTTGTGCCCTTACATTATTATTTTTAGGTCGGCTAGGATTATGGTGTGACACCATGGAGTCCTATATATATAAAGGAGATTTTGTCATTTGAATCATCTAATAATTGTTCATTTATGTAATGTAAATGAGGTTTCCCCCTTGAAGTTCTTGATTTGTAAGTCGTTGATCTCGCTTTTATTCTATTTTGTGAGCCGGTTTCATCACATTAAGTTGGGTGGGTCCATTGAGATAAATGGATGGTGGCAGGAAAATCATGAGAAAGGTAACAGAAAAGGTAAAGTAAGTGGATCTAAGGTGTTATATTCCTTGGCTATGCTGGGAAATGTTATTTTCAATGTTGTGCTTCTTGTGCATGAGTAAGGGAAGTTATTTAAACTAGACCTTATGATATCTGGTAATTATGTTGTGATCATGATTATGATAATGTCTATATATGTATATATGCATGTATGTATCTCGCTTCTTGACAGGATTATGATTGTTTCATGTTGATTTTTATATATCATACATGTATGTAGGTATGTCATTTTCTAACAGGATCATGATTTTTTTATGCTAATGATTATATCTATGTATCTATGTCACTATGTGACAGGGTTTTTAGGGATCATCCTTGTGGAAGAATGATTGCTTATGTAGGTAAATTGCATGAAGAGGTTCTTGGTCTTATGAGGAATCAAATGGGAAGAGTAACTCTCACATATCTATGAGGTCAATATTATGTGTACATGCATTGATATTATATGCTTGTATTATGCCTATGTTCATATTATGGACAAGTAATGTTGAGGGGTATATCAGCGAAGTGAAAATAGAGTGATTTGTGACATGCTAAGATAAGTATGGATACTGGAAAGACACTAGAAGAAAGGTTGCTTATGGGGTCACTGTGTGGTCTATGGATGTACAATGATATTATTGTGTGGATGTTGTGCATGTTGTGCATGTTGTACATTCAGTGATTGTACCTATGGTGATATATAATGTTGCATATGTAGTATTATGTACGTATGATGTTGTATGCCCATTGTATATATGGTGTTGTGTGTATATTGCATATGTAGTGTTAGGCATAGATGGTGCTATGTACATGTTGGATATATGATGTTGTGTACATATTATACTATTTGCATGTTGGATATGTGGTGTTGTGTGCATATTGGATATGCGGTGTTGTGTGCATATGGTGTTGTGTGCATGTTGGATATACGGTGTTGTGTGCATGTTGGATATTCAGTGTTGTGTACGTATGGTGCTATGTACATGTTTAATATGTAGTGTTATGTAAATATGGTGTTGTGTTTGTGATGTACATATGGTTTTATGTACATTTTTTGTTATGTGCATGATTGTACACATGGTGTTGTGTGCATGTGGTGTTGTGTACAGGTTGTACATGTGGTGTTGTGTGCAAGTAGTTTCATTTAAATGTTGTGCATGTGGTGCTATGTACATATGGTGCCATGTACATGTTGTGCATGTGGTATTGTGTACATGTGGTATTGTGTACACATTGTACAGGTGGTGCAGTGTACATTTGGCGTTGTGTACATGTTGTGCAGGTGGTGTCGTGTACATGTGATGTGGTGCACACATTGTGTAGGTAGTGTGTGTATAGATGGTACTGTGTACATGTTGTGCATATGGTACGGGTATACAGGTGGTATTGTGTGCATTTCGTACATGTTATGTTACGGGAATGTAGTGCTAGATATGTGCACGGTGTAGTCGCGATATTGTGACATGTGTATTCGTTATGTTGCACTCTGTATATTTATATGTATTGTGTTTTCTTGTACACCGGGTGTAGGTTATGCATTGTGTTGTGTATGTACATGTATTGTGTTGTAAATTGGGCATAGGTGTATTATGTTTTGTTGTACTATGTGTTGTTGTACACCAGGCGTAGGTGTATTTGTTATGTTGTGTGTTGGATGTAGGTGTATGCACTATGTGGTGTTGTATGCCCTGTATGGATGTATGTGTTGTGATGTACACTGTGTGTATGTGTACATGAGTCCAGAGAAGCAAGGACATTGGGTGCTTGCCAGGTGTGGAAATAGATCCAGTGTGTGTATAGAAAGAACAAAGGTAGAAGTAAGGATTGATGAAGGATAAGTATCAATATTGTACTGTAGTTCTATTATGCATGTGATATGTGATTTTGACTTATGATGGTTACATGTGATTTATGATTATGGTTTATGATGATTGCATGTGATTTATGATTTTTATCTATAATGGTTGCATTTTGAGCTATCCTGATATGATATTTTTATACATGATGGTTTTATCAATCAACTAGTTTGAATTGTGTGATAGGAACTTAGCAGGGTTGCAAGTGTACCTTGTTGATGAACTACCAATGAGGTTTGGTTTGAAGTTATTTCAATTTATTTTGAGTTTAATGGAAATCATGTGCTTGGTACAGGAAAGCATGAAATGCCTAATTTGGGAGGTTGAAACTAACTGCAAGAACTAGGAGCATCAGAAAAAGGAATTAGAACATGCATCAGTATGTTGGTAAATCACTTCAGGAGGAGGGCCATTATGGGATACTGGTACCCAATACTGTCCATTAATTTCCATGAGCATGTTATGACCAATATTATGTTTTTGAGGCAATTATATGCCTTGGTTGTTTGACCTTCTAATGTGAGGATGCCTTGCCAAGGGATGGACTGCCTGGGATGGGGGTGCCAGTGGAACTTGGAAGGTGAGTGACTACATGGAAGGGGTGCCCAGATTACCTGAGGGGCTATATAGCAGATAAGGGAAGGTCGAGAATGGATCTTTTTGGTCATTATCATTTCCAGATGGAATCAGATGCACATTTTGAGTATACCCTAGAACAATGAGCCGGTAACTATTCATTGAGAGGACAAGTGGCGCAGGATTGTAGCGTTGGATATTGGATGCAGCTTTGGCTTTGGCAGTGGATTCTAGAATTCCTGGGAAGGAGGTGAATCTTGGTACTACTTTTAGGGTGGAGGTGTGAGCCTTTGGATTCCCTTGTTGCTGATACCAGAATCATATCCTTTTATTTGTTGGTTGAGAAAATATGTATATGTGTATATGTGTATATTATTGTAAATTATATCGAGATGGTTTATAAAGCTCCATAGACAATATGCTTATTTTTTGGTTGAAGAAAATGTGCTTAAGCATATGGGATCTTTATTGTAAATACTGTAATGAACTGCGTTATAAAGCTCTAGTAAACTCTATGTTTGTCATGTTTAAGCATATGGCCATTGTAAATACTGCAATGAGCTATGTTATATAGCTCCATAGGAAGTATGTTCTGTTTTTTAGTGGTTTTATTGGTTATAGGTGTCATTGAACATTAAGGACGATGTTCACCCAAAGGGGAGGGTTCTGTAACAACCCTGGTAAAATTCCATGTAAAAAAATATAAGACCACGGTTGATGGGACACGTATTCCCGATTGAATGGCAAGAAAAACATCCTAGTGGGTGTTCCAATTCGGTTTATTATGGCTAAGGAAATTGGCAAAGGCAATGGAAAAAGCATTAGAAAGGTATGAAGCATTAATTCCCATTTTATCTATGAAAATAATGGAAATAGGAGAAAAGGAAGTTAAAAGGTCACATGTTTCATGTGAGGAGGAAAATGAAGAAAAAATATGGAAAATGAAGAAAATAGAGGCCTTATTGATAAAAATACTTCTGAGGATTAGTGGGTAGAGTTGGTCAGTTCAGTTTTGGAGCTTTCATTATTCTCTCTCTCTCCCTTACTCTTGAGCACTTAGAGTATTCTTGGAGCACTCTTGGAGAGTTTGAAATTTTTGGAGATTTTGATAAAGAAATCAAAGGAAGAGAAGGAAGCGCAAGAGGAAATCAGGATTAGCATCTACAACAGGTTATGAGTGTAAGTACCAATTTGCATGTATGATTTCCTCACTAGTTTTGGCATGCATGGTATTTCATTTGGTTCTTAATTATGATCTATCATTTTCATGGAGGATGTTCGGGATTGACAGAATAGCCTTTCCATTTCTTGGATAGCCATGGTGATTGTGGTTTTATTTCCATTGATTGTTTTATGGTTGGTTCTCATGTTCTTATAGTTGTGGTTTGAGTTACTAGTTCCTGCAACCTTGGTTGGACAAACGCTACCCAGCGAAAATGTGTTGGGTTGAGTTACTAGTCATGGAGCCTTGGTTTTACAAATGCTCTAGAGCCCTAGGTGGGTTGAGTTAGTAGTCCTGTAGCCTTGGTTGGAACAATACTTTGGATCCTGGAAAAAACTGGGGTTGAGTTACTAGTCCTGGAGCCTTGGTTGGAACAAACACTTTGGGGCCTTGGATAGCTTGGATAGAGACCGATCCATGATGGCTAGTGATGTCCGACCATGAGTTGGAATCATTGGTTTGGGGTTGAGACGGTTTGGTCTCTGGAGCCGTGGTTTTGTGTTGATTGATGTGTTTGATAAAGTCCCACATTCATGCTTGTAATATAGCACAAGGGTGATTGGCTAAAGTGATATTTGGCTCAACCATGTCTATGGTCAAGTGGAACGTGGAAGTCCCATTCTAGGTTGGTTTTACATTAATTAATGAAAGTTTCACTACCTTTGTATTTGATAGGTATATCCACTGGTATATTTATGGATTCTATTTTTGATGTATCCATGGTATTTCTGTTGGTAATACGATGTTTATAAGCATGTATTGTGATAGTGATGAGGTATGGCTCTCTCCATTTTTTTACCTGTAAATGTATAAAAAATGTATCTATAGTCAAATAGATTGTATTGTAGCTTATGATGTAGGGGAGAAATTCTTCTTAGCCATTCTTAGATAAGACATATACCCCTTTATGTAAATTTGTTGTTTACACCTGTAGATGCAATTTTTTTGATGGTTTTGATGAAATGCCTATCATGGTTGGGCATGGTACGGATGATTTCCTGATGATGTGATTGCTTCCATATATATATATACCCTCTCCTGAAGTTACAGCAAGTTATGGGTAGTGACATGGGCTCAGGGGCTAAAAATGTGGCACAAATCCCGGAGTCGCAGACACAAATCTGACTTTTAGGGCCATAACCGCTACCTTAATAAGGCAAGATCGTGGATAAGGGTCTATAGCCGCTCCCTTGCCCTTAAATTCCCATGGATAAGCCTCAAATGGTTCAAAAATCAGTTCCCCCTCAAGGAACAAGGCCCTGGAAGGTTGGGTTACCTCCAGGAGATGTCAATGATGCTATGTAAGGTTTGTTTGTCATATTTCCGTCGGTTCCACTTCCTTAAATTCATATACGAGGTTGAATCTCATATTAGTATCCTCTCGTCACATGTTTACCCTAGTTGGTCGATTACTTGGGTATATGTGGGAAGAGGGTTTTACACCCATTAATTGGAATAATCCAGAAGATAAGTTAATGTTGGGGCCTTATATGTTAGTAGAGATGGAATTAACCATGAAAAAGGTTTTCCAAAATATGAAGGTTTCTCAAGACATATATAAGGCTTACACATATATTAAAAGAACTTATAGAGAGTTCCATATTAGGGACCATGTGTTTGTTAGGTGAAAACAAGGAATATCACTTTACAGTCACGAATGGATGTGCAAAACTATCTCCTCGATATTGTAGACCTTTCCAAATACTGGAAAGAGTTAGACCTATGGAATATCATCTTGCATTACCTATTCATATACGTATCCATAATTTTTTCCATGTTTCTTTATTAAAAAATTACTTGTATGATCCTAAACAAATTATTTATTGGAAAGATGTGCAGGGAAAGGAATTAGAATCAGAATGATATCTTTCATTTTAGGTTTTTAATAATAACTATTATTGAACATTAGCATGAACTAATGATCATATGCAATGTGGAATAGGTAGAACCGGATCCTCAATCAGAGAAAAAATGCTACGAAAGTGAGCTATCATCCAGGTTAAATTGTAGTGGAAGCACTATAGCCCGGAAGAGGCCACCTGGGAGGATGAAAGCTTCATACGAGAATCATACCCAAAAATGTTTCTAAGGAAAGAATAAACATCGAGGCTAGTGTTTCGCACAAGGGAGGGTAGGTATAATATACCCTGGAGGTTAAATAATTTTCAAGTTTTTTTTTACTGTATATGATCCAGTCAATTAGACTGGGTAAAAATATACTGGAAAAACTATGAATAAAAACTGTGTTAATTATATTCCTTTTAAAATTTGTATCTAGTTGTGGAAGTTACGGGAAAAATACTATGAAGAGATAATCTTCAGTTCCGGATAGTTATGGTAGTTACTTCCAAACCACTTGGAGAAAAAAATCTCGATGGGGAGAAGTTGGTAACAAGGGATGAAGGAAGAGGAAGTGAGGGGACAGGATGTTGTCTAAGAAAAACATATGTTCTGTTGAAAAGGTATTCCTGAGCTAGTCTTGAACCAGTGGAAACCTTGTGATAAAAATGGATTTTTTGGACTGGACTGAGGTCCTGAGGTGCAAAGAAACCATTTCTAAGCTGACTATGCTAGAATCGAAGAGGCTTGGGGGGGAGTTCTGGACGACTTCCAAACTTGACGGTTGGGTGGAAGAGTCTTTCTCCAATCTTATTCTCGACTAAAATATTAGACATATAAGTATAAATCTGAAATATGATGCTTGTTTTCTTTACATTAATTTTTTGATATTCAGGCATATATGATGAGTAATGAGAAAGTGGATTACTGTGTGTTTGGTAGAATTTGTTTGGAATATTTTGTAGCATCCATATTTATTCTGTCATTAGAAAACAGGCCAGCCCATATTAAGAACATGTGTTCCTAGTGATAAAACACGCACTTTGTGTTGTTATTTATTTACTCCTAATTATTTCTCGCCAAAAAATAGCAGTAATCATAAACATGTAAACCAGAACAAGCAACCAGAAATTTGAGCCAGTAGTCATCAAATTTATGAGCGAGTCTTAGTTAGTTTCCGAGGAAAAAATCAAGGAAAATGTCCAGGAACCGTATGGATTTAGTGACTTTCTCCCTTTGGCCCATTTGTTCCTACAATTGTGGAACTCCCCAAAGGGATAGACCTCTGCTCCACCTTATGTGGGATACCAATCCTCCTCCTCCTCTCCTATAAATTCTTCCTCCTCACATTGATTCAACTAGATGAAAAATCATTACTATAGCTAGTGTATAGGAGAAAGAAGAGAAGAATTGAGAGATTTTAGGCCCATTGCCTCATCGAGTCCAATCCTAAACAAATGCTTGAGACGTGCCCACTTGAACCCATCGAAGGAGATCTGCAACATCAAGGAATAAGGTTGTAAGCTTATTCTTCTCTATCAATAATAAATGATTGGTTTCTGGTTCCAACTTTGTTTCCATTTATATGCAAAGTGTTTAGCTCTCCTTGACTAGACTTATAGTTGTAGATGAATGTATATTCTTGTATTATGTTATCGTTTGTTTGATCTTTGTGCTGATGCATGAACATCGTCACCTACACGGAGTGAAAGGCGTGAAGACAAAGATCGAAGGATCGTTGCTGCATGCCAGGGCAAAGCGTTGGACTGAGGTAGGATAGTTGTTCTGGTCAATGTTTCATTTATAATCTAGGAATTCAGGAGTCCAGCATGTTCCCTTGTTTCTAGACCCACCCTAGGGCTAGAGGGATTTCCTATGTCTGCAGAGGGGATTTTCCTACTCAACAAGTTGGCGACCATATTGGGGAATCAGTGTGTCTGTCATCTCTCGTTGGTTCGTTTAGATTTTTTCTTGTCTGTCTGACTTTGGTCGTATTTCCATTTCTCTGCTTTTTTTTTCTTGTCTGACTGTTTCAAGCCATATTACCTACACTCAGAGTGTTAAGCTTGGATTTTCCTCAGTTTTTTTTTCTCCTTTCCTTGGTTTCCTTGCTCGGCGCTACTATGTCCTGACAGTCGCACCAATTGGTGCAGGTTGCCTATTTTACAGGTGTGATTTCCTCTGTTCAGCACGGATTACAGTTGAACAGTCGCATCGAATCCTGTAGGTTTGGATTTCAACCTCTTCCCTGATTTTTCGAGTGCATATTTCCCTCTTGATTGTTTTATACCTCCTAGATTAGTCCACTTGGATTTTTTTTACTTCCCTGTCTCATTCTTTTCTGTTGATTATCTCCCATCTGATCGGTGTGGTTTCTCACACTAGAGTTTCTAGGTGTCTTCCATTTCTTGTTCGGCCACATGTTCACTGAGATTCTGAGTTGTGTAAGAGTCAGTCTAGTCTTTTGTCTTTTTCAGCTTGTGGACTGATTGTTTGGTATTTTCTCTGGATTCTACATGTGTTGGGTCATCAAATTACCATCATGGTGTCTTTTTTACCTTCCATTTGTCACCTTGAGCATCGATCACATTTCTCATTGAGTCGAATCAATGCATGTATTTTTTGAGTCTATTTTACATTCACTTTGGATTGGCCTCTTCGTGTTTGATCATTTCATTCGAGTTTCTCAAAACTAGTTTTATTTTTTTCCTTTAAGCATCACAGTGAATTATTGCTTCTCATTCATATAAAAGAGAAAAATTTGCATTCTTTCTCTCTATTTGAAAATGAAAAGTAGTCTTTTGCATTAGTTGTTTTCTCATTAAAAAGTGAACAACAAGAAAAAATCCTTTTGTTTTCTGCTTTGGTTGTGTTAGTAGCATTAGGAAAATTTCTTCTTGCATTCGATTGATTGTTGCTTCGTTGTGAACTTCTATCCCTCTCTTAGCTAGATTTTCATCGAATTGGAATGATATTATTTCTCATGTAGTTGTGCATTAGATATTTGAGATTATATTCGGTAAGGCCTTGAAACTAAAACATAATTTCAAGATAAACTTCAAAATGAACTCAATCAACCTAAGGAAGCATTGAAACTTAATGCTCACATTTAGAGGTCTAGGTTAGTGACGTGTTCCGGTGTCGTTAAACCTAGTAGTTGTCGTTCGCCATGTTGAGCTTCAAATATGTTCTTCTCTTCCACCACATTCCACTTCATTTCCTTTGTCCATTATTAATTTCAGGCTTAAATGATCAATAAGATTAGTTAAAATTGCTTTGAGATTGTATATAATGTCTAACTTGCTATGTTTTCATGATTTCGTTATTATAGTACTTTTTGACTACACCTAGCTACAGAAGTGGTTTTGTTGTAGTTGAATCTTGAATCTCTGACTTGCTTCAAGTCTGTAGGAGTTCAGTGTCATCTCAGGGAAAAACACATATGGTCGTATTCCACATCATTCCCTCATCATTTTTTTCTCCCCACGAAGTCTGAGTTAAAGTATCAAAGCGGTTATGCACGAAGAAGAGAGGCAGTTTCCTATCAAAACACGGACTCTACAGATGTCCGCAGTGAAGCACAAGACTTTTAATAAGAGTTTTAATTTGATTAGGAATGGGAAAGACACTTATCCCTGTTTTTCTCAAGAAGTAGTTATGTAATTTCATTATAAGTATGACTCGGGAGACCGAGAAACTGTTGGTTAGATTTTTGTTTTTGGTTGCTAGATATTAGAAGTACGAAACACTCTGTTTTGAAGTTATTTCTCCTTTAATGAAAGAAACATCATTTTATTGCACGAGCTGAGTCAATCTTGAGCAGATCCGCGTGCTGATCCGGTGGTAGAGGGCCCCTACTGCCCGTGAAGCGTTATGCATTTGGTTTAGATAAGTAGCCGTAGCTTTGTTTCATTCTCAATTTAAATAGTTTTCTGAACTTTGCTTACATTTGATACTACAGTTTAGCTTTGTTCTCATGAAGTATTCCAAAATATTACTAATCCGGAATGAGGCATAATTGTAGCAATTTAGAACTTTACGTTTTTTTGTGTTCAATTACAATTAGTTCTTACAGCTAGTCCTATTCTCATTAATCTCTTCCAAAATATCACTAACTCTGGATAAGACTTAGCTGTAGTGTTTTAGTTTACCTGCGTATTGTTATGTTTTTATGCCCATTTTCACTGAATGATACAGCCAGACTTGTTTGTACAAACTATTCCAAAATATCACTCATCTTGAACAAGACAGGGCTATAGTATTTCATAGAACTAGTTGCATTTTAGCTCAGTCAATACTCTGGAGGTAGATTTCATTCTAGTTTAATTCTGTCACTATATTCCAAGCTTGATAATGGTACTCTAGTTTAACTATGTTCACTGTATTAGTATCATTCTAGTTTAGTTCCAATTCATTTCAAGTTAGATAATAGCACTCTAGTTTAGTCTTAGTTCACTGTATTAGCATTCTAGTTTAGTTGTTATCCATTGCATTTTAAAATTGTATTAGTTTTTAAATTTAGATACCACGGTCTTCGTTATTTACAAAATATTCTTGTTCTGAATTCCTATTAATACATCATCATACGGACAGGAACTACCAATAACAGTTTAAGGCCTTGAGTATTTTGCAACCTTTTTACAATTTCACGAACAAGCCTTTTCTCAAAGACTATTCTAAAAAGAAATCTATAACTTTTGAATGCGGCCTAGTAGTGCTAAATTGAGTTGTAGAATAGAATTAGAAGTTAGTTTAGAGTAGAAATATTATTGTGCTACAAATTTTCTTTTCCAATTATGTTCCAATAAACCTTTAACCATGGATGAGATGTTGTAACATTGTAAGTTGATTGTTGACTTAGGAAAACCTCAATTGCACTAAAAACTTATCCTTTTCTCAAGCTATTCCAACATATCTCTAAACGAATGAATTGGATGAGTTCATGATATGGGTTATTGAGTTCATGTTGTGATTTGTTTCTTTGCTATGAGTCCTTATCAAGCTTTGCATTTTCTGTCCTTTAGTGCACACCTAGTTTAGAATAGTTTCACTCTGTTTTAGTGTAAACTTCTAGCTCTTTTTCAACATAAAAACCATAAAACCAAAAACATCATCAAAACACTAAATACAACGTAGTGAGAAACAAATACCTAGGCACATACAGTGCACCACACTTCAGCAGTTTACTAGCCCTTGTTGAAAATTAATGAACTCAATTTAGGAACACTAAGTTGAGCACAAAATTTTGGTGTCGTTGTCAGGGAAGTGTAACTAGGTAGCCTTGTTTCTTATCACCCAAAAAAAATGATATGCGTAGAGAAAGAGACTCAAGGGGTAGGTTCATAAGAAGCAGAAGTCTGATTCCTAGAACACCACTTGTTTCACCTAGACCAAGAATCAATACACCTCCAACTCAAACCCACATTCCATCCTTTACTGATCCTAGACTTCTAGATAACTTAAGATCAGATATTCCATTATAAATGCCTTCTACTTTACCCATTTAACCTGTCTTAGAAGGAGATTCAGGAACCCCTGCTAGGGACATAAACTTTTCAACTTCTACAGAAGAATCAACTATGGCAGAAGAAGGGGGAGGAGGAGTTTTTAATGGATAACACACACTATTTGGATGGGGTAGAGGTAGAGGTAGAGGAGAAGGACGTAGAGGTGTAGAAGGAGAAGGAGGCAGAGGAAGAGGTAGAAGAGAGATGGGAAGCTCTTTTGAGTTTCCTATAGTAGATGAAGAAACTAATGAAACTATGAAAAACATTTCACCCTCTGTCCTTCCAAACTTTTATGGACTTAAATGAAGATCCTGAAACCTTCCTATTTGAATTTGAAGTCCTATGTAGAACTTATGACTACCTACAAGATGCTCAAAAACTTAAACTATTTCCTTCAACATTGAAAGGAGCATCATTGAAGTGGTTTATGAGTTTGATCAACAGTTCTATTAGGACATGGGAAGACATGAAACAAGCATTTCTAGAGAGATATTTGGATTGTTGTATGCCAGTCAATCATAAGGAGGAAGTGTTTAAGATGCTACAAAAAGAAGATGAAAACTTGGAAGATTTGTTGGAGAGATTTCATTACAACATCAAAAGAGAAAAAATGGAAAACCTAGACCAAGACACTTTGAAAGCTCTCTTGTTGAAGACAATTAGGGATGAATGGCTATATATCCTTAACATGATGGGAAAAGGGGATATATCTCAGCTTACATTACCTAAAATAGTTGAATTATGTATCAACCTTTCAAGAGGGAAATCTAAAACTGTAAAAGGACCAAGAGACCCTGCTCTTGCAAGGGCAAGTAAGTCTGCTTCTGGGACAGTAAGTAGGGAATAAATAGGACACATGCTTGATGAGTTCAAATATGATATCTTGGGGAGTCTTAGTGAACAAATAGACACCCTTAAATTACAAAACAAGCAAAAACATGAATCTGATGCCTTAGCAATATTTTGTCCCAAATGTAGAAAGAAACATGCCTTGAGAGAGTGCCCTTTGGATGCCAAAGTTGTAGAGACTTGTGTCATTTGTTCAGAAAAACATGAGACCAAGAGTTGTCCTTCACTTCCTGGTCTTAAAGCTATCTTTCAAGAAGATACTCCTACAAGTTCCACAGAATCTCTCAATTTTGTCTCTAGAAGGCCTTGGCAAGGACCTCAAACACAAGGATTTCATGATCAAATGTATAATCAACCCCCACCAAACTGGAATTCTTGGCAGCAACCTTGGCCCCAATTTCAAAATCAATCACAAACCTGGGCGCAAGGAGAACAAAATCCCTATGGAAGATACTCTCAGTATTACCAATATCCACCATCCTATCCACCATATCCACATTTCTCTCCTCAACAAAATCCTCAAAATCCACAACATCAAAATCAACCACTTTCATTACCATTTCCTCAGAAAACAAATCAGTTGCCTGCCCAATCCATACCAAACTCCAACAATAAAAATCCTCAGAACACATACATGATAGAAGGCCAACAGTTTCCAACTTATTTGATCACTCCTTTAGACCTTAGTGATGTTCAACTTAGGTCTGGAAGAATAATTGAAAAGAGGAAACCTTCTGTAATCATACAAGAGCAAGACAATTATGAGGAATATTCTCTACAGGTAAACAAAAGTCTTGAAGAGAGCACAACTTTCCAAGACTCAAATATTGAAAAATCAAAACAAAAAGAACCAATAATTTCAACTCCTATATTAGAGCATCCATCAACATCCACTTCTACACCTCCCTTCCCAGAAAGATTATAAATTGATAGGGGTGTAGAAAAACAAATTATGGTGCCTAATTATGACTTCCTAGATGAGCTGAGAAATGTTTGTATTAAGATCCCATTATTGCAAGCCATCAAGGAAATTCCAATCTTATCAAAAACAATAAAGGAGTTGAGCATGAAGAAAACAAAAGAAAAGAAAATAATAAAAGGAATAAAAATTCATGGCAGGAAGAAATACTTACGAGACATTATGATGGGCAAGATTGCTATTCCAAAGTATCTTGACCCAGGAAATCCAGTTGTCAAAATTCACATCAACGGAATTGAAATTCAAACACACTCATTGATTTAGGAGCAGCAATAAACATCATGAGTAGACAAATCATGGACAAACTGAAACTTCCTAATCTTCTCTTTACACCCACACTATTACAATTACCAGATAGATCGGTGATCAAACGAGATGGGGTAATAGAAGATATTCCAGGTGTCCCTATATTCTTGGGAGTATCCTGTGGATGTTATGATCCTAACTCCTAAGAATAATCTAAGAGGACACCCTATTATATTAGGAAGACCTTGGTTAGCTACAGCTGATGCTTTCATTAGTTGTAGATCCGGTGATATGTATATCTCTGATGGTAGTTCAACCAAGAAATTTACCTTGTATCCTCTAGCAAGAACAAATACAGAATTAGATGATACTCAATGGATAGAGGATGAAGAAGACTTACAACCTCTCTTCACAATTTCAGAAATTAGTGAAGATAGCCAAATTCTGAATACCTTGGAAAACTTTAAATCCTCTTCGGAATATAAACATGAACAATTTCAAGAAGAATCCAACATTGAGTTTTTGTCATCAAGGCAGATGTCTCTCTATTCCATGGATAAATTTGGCATCTCTATAATTGAGATATTTCCAGGCAAAACTTTAAACATAAACAAGAACCTAGACAAATCTCAACAAGAAGAGCTAGTCAAGATCTTACAGAGACATTATTCTGCATATGCATGGGAGTACACTGATATGAAAGGGATAAGCCCCAAGACTTGCACTCATCACATCTACATAGAGGAAAATTGTAAACCAATCAGACAACCTCAGAGAAGGATGAATCCAAATCTTAGGGAGATTGTTAAAGAAGAATTACAGAAATTATTGAATGTCAACTTTATCTATCCTATTTCAGATAGTCAGTGGGTTTCTCCTTTGGTAATTGTGCCAAAGAAAAATGGTAAATGGAGGGTATGTATTGACTACCGGGAATTAAACAAAGCTACTCTTAAAGATCATTTTCCCTTACCCTTCATAGATCAGGTGTTAGACACACTAGCTGGAAAAAAGTACTTCTCATTTTTAGATGGGTTTAGTGGTTATAATCAAATCCAAGTAGCACTAGAAGATCAAGACAAAACCACATTTACCTATCCTTGGGGTACCTATGCTTACCGAGTATTGCCATTTGGATTATGCAATGCACCTGCAACATTTCAAAGGGCAGTATTAGGAATCTTTTCGGATCTAATACATGATTGTGTAGAGGTATATATGGATGATTTCACAATTTATGGAAACACATTTGAAGAATCCTTATCAAACTTGGAAAAAGTTTTAAAAATATGTAAAGAAGCAAATCTTTCACTTAGTCATGAGAAGTGTTTTATGATGTTTACTGAAGGAATTGTTTTAGGACATCACATTTCAGGGGATGGGATTAGAGTTGATGAGTCAAAAGTTGAAGTCATCTCTAACTTATCTATTCCAAGTTGTCAAAAATATGTTATGAGTTTTCTTGGATTTACAGGATATTATTGAAGGTTTATAGAAAACTACACCAAGATAGCATCTCCACTTTTCAAATTACTTACCAAGGACTGTGAATTCAATTGGAATCCTGATTGCCAGTTAGCCTTTGAGACCTTGAAAACAAAAATTTCTGAAGCACCTATTTTAAGGGGACCTAACTGGAAGTTACCTTTTCATATTTCAACAGATGCCTCGGATACAGCTCTAGGAGCAGTATTGGGACAAAAATACCTGATTCCTTATGCCATCTACTATACCAGTAAAAATTTGACTCCTTCAGAGTTAAACTATACTGTAACTGAAAAAGAGTTTTTAGCTGTTGTTCATGCCATAAACAAATTCATACACTATATAACAGGCTATGAAACTTTTGTTCACACAGATCACTCTACAATTAGATATTTAATGAACAAATCAATTACTAATGGCAGAGTCATAAGATGGTTATTGCTTTTACAAGAATTCAACATTACCATTCTAGATAGGCTTGGAAAACAAAACATAGTAGCTGATTTCCTATCTAGACTCCAAAACATCCAAGACAATACCCCAGTTGAAGATCAATTTCTTGATGAATATCTTTTTGCAATTTCTACTCAGACTCCTTGGTTTGCTGACATTGCTAATTATTTAGTTTCAGGGAAATTTCCTTCAATAATGAATGCAAGAGATAAAAGAAAAATCATTTATGACAGTGCAAAATATTCATGGGTTGCTAATGAGTTGTACAGGACAGGTCCAAATTTTATCATTAGGAGATGTGTTCGGGAAGATGAGATGCCTGAGATTCTCAAAGCATGTCATGATGAACCTTGTGGCGGACACTTTGCTGATAAGAGGAAAACTTATAAGGTCCTTCATTTAGGATATTATTGGCCATCCATTTTTAAAGATGCTAAAGAGTATGTCAAAAGGTGTGACAGTTGCCAAAGGGTAGGGAAACCTTCTCCTTCAGGTGAGATGCCATTACAGCCTCAGGTACATATTGAACCTTTTGAAAAATGGGCTTTGCATTTTGTAGGACCTATTAGTCCTCCATCAAGACAAAAGAAATATATATTAGTTTGCACTGATTATGTTACTAAATGGGTAGAGGCCAAGCCATTACTTTCTGCTACTGAAGCATCTGTAGTTAATTTTCTTTTTGAGGATATTTTTACTCATTTTGGTGTCCCAAGGGAAATTGTTACAGATCAAGGAGTTCAATTTACATCAAGGCTAGTGGAAC
This sequence comes from Pinus albicaulis, assembly GCA_034641835.2. Lineage (NCBI taxonomy): Eukaryota > Viridiplantae > Streptophyta > Pinopsida > Pinales > Pinaceae > Pinus > Pinus albicaulis. The sequence goes on from CM076580.1 coordinate 1,526,510,520, forward strand.
AAATGATGGAGAGGTACAAAATCAGACACAGAAAATCTACTCCCTAACATCCACAAGCAAATGGTCAAGTGGAATCTACTAATAAGATCATTGAAGGGATCCTAACGAAGACTATCCATTTACATAGAAGAGATTGGGTAGATAGGCTTCCTGAAGCCTTATGGGCCTATAGAACTACATGGAGAAGCACAACAGGCCATACTCCTTATGAACTTGTTTATGGAAAGCAAGTTTTGTTTCCCATAGAGTTCCAGATTCAAACTTTCAAAATGGTAGTTCAGCTAGGACTTGATCTATCAAAGGCACAAAAGCACAGATTAGAGCAGATTAATGAATTGGATGAGATCAGACAAGATGCAGTTCAGAAAACAAATATAGTCCAACATCAAAGGACTAGATGGCATGATAAGTACATTAAGGAAAATAAATTCAAAGAAGGTGACTGGGCTCTCTTGTTTGATTCAAAGTTCAAGGATTTCCAAGGTAAATTCCAAATACATTGGCTTGAGCCATATGAAATTATAAGAATTTTTGACAATGGAGCAATAAAAATCAGGACAATAGATGAAGAAGAGGTCAATTTTCTTGTGAATGGTCATAGATTGAAGCTGTATCACAAACCACTCTCAAGAGAAGAATTTGTCAAGAGATTCCAGGAAAACAGTGATGTGAAGTTAATGAAGAAGAATTTTTCTTCTTCGTCAACTTAATTAAATTTTCTGAAGTCATATGATTGAAAAATAAATAAATAAATAAAGTATAAACATGAAAACCAATCACTGAATGGCATGTTTATACAGAAAAGGTGGAGTGAAAATCAGAATCTTTCTGACACTCTAGCTTTTCAAATTTGTTCTTTCTACAAGCAGTTATTACAAAATCATAAGTGCAGATCCGTTTCACTTATGATCCATCTCACTCCATTCATCCATACTCCATTTCATTCATTCATCCACACTTCATTCATTTCACTCCATGGTCCACCTCATTTCCATCCTAGATTTTTAAGTTTGATGTTTTTTTGCAATTGAATAATACACATCATGAATTGCAGGCTACTTTTCATACTCCACTCCACTTCATAAGTTGTGATCCATTTTACTCCATTATTCACTTCATTCATATTCCATTACACCATATTTCATTATCCATTTTCACTCATTCCATACAACATTCCATTCATCCTCCAAACCATTCCATTTCATGTTTCAAGTCTTCTACAGGTACATTCTGCAATCAGTCAGACATTCTGCAGCTAATCAGACATTCTGCAGCCATACAAACATTCTGCAGCCAGAGATCCTAAAGGCACTGTCCAGTAATTATTTGATCTGCAACAAAATGATCCTGCATATCCATGACAACAAGCAAAGTCAAGGGAGTTATGAAGACTCAAAAATTAATGATTTTCAGGGGAGAACAAAGCATATGAAGATCACAAAAATCAGAGGAAAGGCAAAGGTAAAAGTTATGAAATTATTATAATGACAGATCATGAAAAATTTTAGTATAGTTAAGTTATGTATAATTCAAAAAGTTGTTTTAATTAATTGTGTTGATCATGCCTAACAAACCTCTCATAAAAACTTTGGATAAAATCCCTTCTATTCCGCCATTCCAAATCTCATATCTGATCATCATTTAAAAACTTAATGGTTTAAGTACTGAGGTGATTGGATTAGTCACGTCACTAGGCCAAAGCATTTAATGATGATTTTGAATTTCCTACGAAATATCTCTGCGGTCTTTTCTTCCAAGATATTTCCCAACTCATTAATTCGTTTACATCACCCTCACCTCATTATACTCATTCCGTAACCACTCCATATCATTCTTTCCCGTAGCCAACTCTTAACCATTTCGGTCTGTAAAACAGAGGAAGCATCTGTGGGGAAAAAACATCTCTTTAACAGTCATTTTCACCGTGAGCAGAGGAGCAGTAATTTGAAGATTGAAAAGAAAAACTATGGGTCTCATAGTGAGGACTGAACTAGTTGGAACTAAGTACTTGGAGGGGTATCCACAAATCATAGAAATGTTACAGCAAGTCGGGTGGTTGCAATTTTTGGAGAAATTTATTGGTTTTCACAAAGAGGTGACTAAAAAATTTGCAAGGTCCTTCAATGGAGCCGAGGTCAAAAAAGGAGACATTAAATTCACTGTTACAGAGGCTTTCATTGCAGAGGCAGCGGAACTACCTAGACAAGGAGAAAGGTGGTTCAAAAATAGAGAATTCCATAACGAGACATGGAAGAAAATACTCAAGTCACCAGGTATGGATGTTTCTATTTTTAAAAAGGGTATTCCTAGCTCGCCATTAAAGAATAAGTGGAGGAACATGTTACTCATTTTGCAAAAATTTATCACTTGTGAAGGTAGATTTGGTACCTTCTATGTTTACCATATTCGGTTAATGATGCATTTCTTAGAAGAAGAAATCAACTTGCCATTTTTCTTGCTTCATAGTTTAAAGAAAATGGCCTCAAGTGTTCAAAAGAGAGTTCAATTTCTGGAAACAACCTTATACCACCATGGTTTAGTCAAAATCTTGATTGAACATCATTTGAGAAAAATGGGAGATAATTGGGATGAGTTCTTAGTGAGAAATCACTTTGAAGAACCCAAGGAACCTCCACCTGAAGACAAATCTACAAAAAGAAGTAGAAGATGGAAAACCTCCAAAACTGAAACTGAAACTGAAACTGGTAAAACAATACAAGAGGATAGTGAACAAATGATTTCTGAGAAATTGGCCCAAATTAAGAAGCAGCTTAAGAAAGAGAGGATAATAAGGAAATATGCCCGAGAAAAAGGAGAAGGGCCATCTCAACCAAGACGGAGCCACAGACTTAGAGGGATACTAAAGAAAACAGAGGTTAGAAAAACTGGAATTATAAACATTGAGGATGAAGAAACACCTGAGCATTAGTATGAGAAGGATTTTGATGAAGAAGCTCCTGAAATAGATCCAGCACAGCAAGAAATTTACAATTATGTTGAGACACTAGAGAAGAGAGCTTCAGAAAGTAGAGACAGAACTCCTAGTCCACCAAAAGCTGCAATTGATATCCTAAGAAGAGATAAATATGAGTTATAAGTACTCAACAGGCATATCAAGAATGAGAATGAAATTTTAAGGGAGCAGGTTAAGCTAAAAACTGATATGAATTCAACTCTGTCTCTACAATTGCAAAAGTTGTACAAGGCCAGTGAAAAATTGAAAAAGAAAAATAAAAGGTTAACCAGGGCACTCACAAATTTGAGATTCAAGTTAGTCATAAGGAAGCCCAGAAGGCCATTGACTGCCAGGAAAAGCAGAAGAAGAGGGTTGGATGTCCTTGCAGAGGTCTCAGAGTTCATGGAATAGTTGCATGAGGACATGCAAGAACCTAGCAGTGGGGGTATGTTGAGCTTCAAAGATGTTCTTCTCTTCCACCACATTCCACTTCATTTCCTTTGTCCATTATTAATTTCAGGCTTAAATGATCAATAAGATTAGTTAAAATTTCTTTGATATTGTATATAATGTCTAACTTGCTATGTTTTCATGATTTCGTTGTTGTAGTACTTTTTTACTACACCTAGCTACAGAATGCAGACATTCTGTAGCTAGTTGCCAATTCTGCAGCTGTCTTCATGTCTACGCAGGTTCCAGGTGTCATCTCAGGGAAAAACACATATGGTCGTATTCCACATCATTCCCTCATCATTTGTTGCTCCCCACGAAGTCTGAGTTAAAGTATCAAAGTGGTTATGCACGAAGAAGAGAGGCAGTTTCCTATCAAAACACGGACTCTACAGATGTCCACAGTAAAGCACAAGACTGTTAATAAGAGTTTTAATTTGATTAGGAATGGGAAAGACACTTATCCCTGTTTTTCTCAAGAAGTAGTTATGTAATTTCATTATAAGTATGACTCGGGAGACCGAGAAACTGTTGGTTAGATTTTGTTTTTGGTTGCTAGATCTTAGAAGTCTGAAACACTCTGTTTTGAAGTTATTTCTCCTTTAATGAAAGAAGCATCACTTTATTGAACGTGTTGAGCCAATCTTGAAGTAGATTTTGTGTGCTACTCCGGTGGTAGAGGGCCCTTGCTACCTGAGCAGCCTTGTTCATATGTTTAGATAAGTAGATGCCTTCCTAGTTTAGCCAATTTTCTAAACTTCGTGTTTTTATATTCATTTGAATCGGATGCTACAAATTAGTCTTGTTCTCAAAAATTCTTCCAAAAGACTACTAATATGGAATGAGTCATAACTGTAGTATTTTAGGATTTAGTTACATTTCTTTAAGATTTATGTTTTCATGCTCAATCACATCAATTGTTACAGCTACTCTTGTTTTTATCAATCTCTTCCAAAATATCACTAATTCCGGATGAGACATAGCTGTGGTGGTGTTTCAGAGCTTACTGCATTTTGTTGAACTTTATATTTTATGTTTTATGCATGGAATGATATAGCCAGACTTGTTTCTACAAGCTATTCCAAAACATTACTCATATTGAACAAAGTAGGGCTGTAGTATTTCATAGAATTAGTTGCATTTTAGCTCAGTGAATACTCCTGAGGTAAATGTCATTCTAGTTTAATTCTGTCACTATATTTCAAGCTTGATAATGGTACTCTAGTTTAACTCTGTTCACTGTATTAGTATCATTCTATTTCAGTTCCAATTCATTCCAAGTTAGATAATAGCACTCTAGTTTAGTCTTAGTTCACTGTATTAGCATTCTAGTTTAGTTGTTATCCATTGCATTTTAAATTGTATTAGTTGTTAAATTTAGATACCACGATCTTCATTATTTACAAAATGTTCTTGTTCTGAATTCCTATTAATACATCATCATATGGACAGGAACTACCAATAACAGTTTAAGGCCTTGAGTATTTTGCAACCTTTTTACAATTTCACAAACAAGCCTTTTCTCAAAGACTATTCTAAAAAGAAATCTATAACTTTTGAATGAGGCCTAGTGGTGCTAAATTGAGTTGCAGAATAAAATTAGAAGTTAGTTTAGAGTAGAAATCTTATTGTGCTACAAATGTTCTTTTCCAATTATGTTCCAATAAACCTTCAACCATGGATGAGATGTTGTAACATTGTAAGTTGATTGTTGACTTAGGAAAACCTCAATTGCACTAAAAACTTATCCTTTTCTCAAGCTATTCCAACATATCTCTAAACGAATGAATTGGATGAGTTCATGATATGGGTTACTGAGTTCATGTTGTGATTTGTTTCTTTGCTATGAGTCCTTATCAAGCTTTGCATTTTCTGTCCTTTAGTGCACACCTAGTTTAGAATAGTTTCACTCTGTTTTAGTGTAAACTTCTTAGCTCTTTTTCAACATAAAAACCATAAAACCAAAAACATCATAAAAACACTAAATAAAACGTAGTGAGAAACAAATACCTAGGCACATACAGTGCACCACACTTCAGCAGTTTACTTGCCCTGGTTGACAATTAATGAACTCAATTTAGGAACACTAAGTTGAGCACAACATGCCATATAGAATTAGACAACGCTAACACGGACTTGTGTTCCCCATACCATCAAATATATAAAGGAATACCCTCATAGGTTGCAATCCTTTATCCATAGGAAGTCGAGTTTGCCGCCCTTTAACCGTGATACACCGAACAAAACATTCGGGGAGACTACCTGCACGTACATTAAGTCCTTGATCATTTCTCTTTCATTTGATCACCAAGGTGTATATTGCAGTTCACGGGAGCTTGGTACACCCTCTTGCTTAGAGTTCCTGAGTAATTTTAATCTTTACGTGACTCTAAAATTTGAAAAATATCATCTAGAACTTGTCCTTTCAAGCTCGTCCAAACTGAAATTGACTAGAGTCACCTTTTTCCCTTTTCTTGACTCTTAAAATATGAAAAGGCAAAGTTTTGTTTCAGTGTCATAAAATTGATTACCTACGATCACACTCCCATTAAATTTATTTTCTTTGCTTGCTCATAAGTAATTCCTTAGTGATTGGTATTAAAGCCTCTAATTGATCATCTCATTTCTCTCCTATTTTTTAGACAAAGTCACGGTGGCAGAACCACCAGTTTTGTCATCCCCTTCATTACCTCGTAGTGAAGAACCTTCCCCCGAAGTTTCTTCGAAGACATCTAATTCTGTTAGGACTCTAGGCTACTGGCGTTCTATTATTCTGAGTGTTCAACCTCTTGCCACTCAATCTCCTCCCGAGGAACCATTTGATATCAATTGGAAACCTTCAGACGCTTGGGCCTTTTTTAGGGAAGATCCCTCGCAACCGCCTAAATCACCATTAACATGTGCTTTACTTGCCACTTCTCATCGCCTTTTCGCCGACATCATGTCTTCATCTTATATGGATGCCACGAGTCCTATTAGTAGTGAAGAGACTTATGTTTCTACGGCATAATATCAGTTCCATCCGGAGAATTTTCCTTATGTCTCGGGTCAACCTTCCTCATAGCCTTCATCTCTCCCGGCTGGTTATCATTCGTTGAGCCAGATGATTTCTGGTGCTACATCTTTGTATAAGAATCTGATATGTTTGGGTACATCAGCTCCTTCAAAGGGGTCATTTGTATCAAGTCCATCCCCTTCGACTCCTATCACGTCGATAGTCGTTACATCTGTCCCGACCCAGCCCATCATTTGTGTGGCTTCATCCACACCTTTTGTTAGTGTGATTCCATCATTACCAACATCTTATGTTGATTGTGGGATGCTTCCTATTGCTTCCACAACACCTTTGGACCTGCCGCAGAGTGATTATGCCTCTGCCATCGAGTCCATCCACTCATTGGTAGTGCACCTATCTCCTCTGATCTCATTCTTAGATTACATACATCGTATACATGGCCATTCAGTTGAATATACTCACACATTTCTGCTACATATTCATGGTGTTCAAGTCTAAATCAATCCTCTGAATTACTACGATGAGCACCGAAATCACATATATCACTATGGGCCTCTCCCGCGGGGTCCATTGTATGTTCAAACTCCTCAGATGTTGGTTTACCCAAACCAGTTCACATACCTACAGGGACAACCCTATGGTCTACAAGGACAACCCTTTTAGGGACAACCTTCGGTCCAACAAGGACAACCCTATGGTCCTGTTGGTCAACCTCATGTTCAATGGGAAGTGTCTTATGTTCCCCAGGGGCAAACCTATCCATCTCAGGGACAACCTTTTGTGCAACAGAACAAACCTTACGTTCAACAAGGCCCAACTTTTGTATAGCAAGGTTAACCCTCGACTACTTAGCCAGGCCAACCTAGTTTTCAGGGGCAACCTAGCTCATCTCAACCATCAGGCCAACCTGTACCCCAGGGGTAGCCTGGTGGATCTCTACATCCAGTCCAATCTATACCCTAGGGATATCTTGTCCAACTTGAACATCCAGGCCAACCTGCACCCCAAGGACAACCTATTCAACCTCAATATCTTAGTCAACCTGCAACCCAGGGGTAGCCCGTGCAACCTCAGGGCCCACCTTTTATTCCTCGAGGTCAATATTGGACGGTACAAGGTCCACCAAAAGGCACTGCTTACATTCTGCAAAAAAATCCATATAAAACTCAGACAGGACCTCAGTGGTTCGCTCAGAATCAATATCCTGGTCCTCAACCGGTGTATGGACAGAACATATGGGGTCATAATTTATCCCAACCTGGTTGGAATCCCAATATCAGTCTCTATCAAAGGCCCGCAATTCCTTTATATACTCAATTTCCCTTCATTACTATGCTGGAACTACCCAATGTGTCGAAGTTGAAAAATGATCCTATCCTTCATACTCCATGTTGGCCCCTAGTTCCTACCAAAATCCCTAACGATTGTCCCAAGCTTGAAAGAAAGTCCATAGAAGACCCCCAAGCACATGTTATGACATACCATATTTGGTGCTCCTCTAACTCTTTGGTTGACGATTCAATTCGACTACGTCTTTTCCAAAGGACTCTCACTGGTGCCACTGCAAAGTGGTACATTGAGCTCTCCCACGGCATCTTTCAAAATTTGAACTCTCTTGCCATGGCATTTCTCACACACTTTCAGTTACCAGTTCGTTATGAAACTGGGACACACCTCCTAACATCCTTGAAACATGATTGAGCTACTCATATCTCTGATCATATTCATGAATGGAGGAGGCATCGTCGTTTGATCAAGTTTGAGATTCCTAATCAACTTCTGACTGATTGGTTCACTACCTCTTTTATCAGTCTGATTGCTAAGGATATTGTTATCGGGGCATGTGTTACTGAGGAACAATCCATCACTTGTGCCCAGTACCTTGATCTCTTGTACTCTAGATCCGGCACGCTGTATGAACTCTTTCCCGATGCTCCACGACATGAAACTACCAAAGCACCGGCGATGCCATCTGTCGATAGTATCATCGGTTCTGTGTCTCATACTTCTCGTAAGTCTTCTCTGAATCCTGAGAAGAAAAAATCTACTTCTTCCATAATACTGCTTCTCAGCCACCTCTGAATCCTCGCAAGACCGTGGAAGTGAATGTCGTCCAGTCCACCCTGGCGGATAAAGCTTCCAAAGGTAAGAAAAAGAGTAAAAGTAAGGCCAAAGCCGATACCTCGAAACAAGATTCTCCTAAACCTAATGTTGATGATGGTTTGAAACGTAAACCAAAGTACCCTTGTCTAATTTGTGATGACGAGCATTACACCAAGGACTGTCCACGACGGGCCGAGGTGAGTCAACTGCTCAAAGGAACTCAAGGCACTCCAGTTGTTCTTAAAGAACCATTCCCATCGCAGCAAACTTAGGTGGTGGAGAAACGTCAGTCCTCCGCCCCTTTTGGCTCTCAGGTTTTCATGATGAATGGTGCTACACCCATCTCTATTGTTACCAGATCGAAATATTATACCAAACCGTGTTAGGCAGTAGGGAAAGAGATCGCAGACGGTCTTCCTCCCCCACCTGATTTTGGAGCTCTTCACATTGAAAGGCCCAGTCCTGATCCCGTTGTACGGCCACCTTCCAAAGGTGTACTCCGTAAGTCTTCCTATAACCCAAATGCTCGTGCCGCTCAGCATTATAGTATTGTTGAATACTTGGCTCAGGCACCATCCACTATGTCTGCATTAGAAGTACTTTAGAGCTGTCTATCACAACAGAAGGCTTTTCTATCCGCCATCGGAGGGGTTGACCCCACCGATTCTAGCCTTATCACTTTCGATTTGGAAAATTTCATCACACGTCTTCCTCACCAGCTTGCACTGATTATCCAAGTTGGGATTAGTGGAAAGAACATCCATCGAGCAGTCGTGGACGAGGGTGTGTCTACTTGAATCATGTCTTCTACATGTTGGAAAGCCATTGGTTGTCTGGCCCTCAATTAGTTTCCAAATGCTTTAGAATCTTTTGATGGAAGGGAATCTTGCCCTCTTGGTTTTCTCGCCAGCTTACCTATCACATTGGAAGTGAAAATGGTTAACGTTGAGGTTGAATTTGTTGACACCAAGCTCAATTATAATCTTCTCCTCTGTCGCAGTTGGACTCATGCTATGTTATGTGTCCCGCCCACTCTCTTTCGTGTTCATTGATTTCCGCACGAGTGAAAGATCATCACTATCGATCAGCTTTCCTTTTTCACTTCCACGTCGTCTAAGAGCAGCGTTCCATATGTGGATCGTATTCTTACACCTTATGAGAGTATAGGGCTAGAAATTTTCAAAGATCCTGCCCTTATGGGTTTTTTTTTCTATTTCTTCACCCAATACTACTCAGGTCAACATGATCTTCATGTCTGTTGATCCGTGGATCATCCCTTCACCTGAGGCTGATCTGCTTAGCAGGCTTGTTGCCATTAAGCCCAATATAAATTGATTATTGTGAGATTATTTCAGCTTCAGCTCCTACTCCTTCTGATCATACTCCTTTGAGTATGTCTCTTGACACATATTCTCAATCCCCTTGGCTTGGTGCTTCGGATTCTCTTGATCCATTAAATGAGATATTTCCCACTGATGAGGCCATCGTGGAAACCATGTCTCTTGAGGATCCTCCTTGGGACGATAGTCATCATCGTTCCTCCTTTGTGCCTGGCCTTGGGACCATGTCTACTTGTCTCGAGAAATTTTCTTCCCAAACTCCTTCCCATCTGCTTCAAACGCCCATCTTGACACATGAAGTTTTCGTGGAGGGTAACCTGGGAAACATTACGCAAATGATGCCTATCAACATCTCCATCAAACCTGTGGTTGTCGAGAACATCCACATTGGGGTGACCTATTCTACTAATGAGATCAAGGTCTATACTATTCTCTTCCAAGATTTTTGAGACGTTTTCTCTTGGTCTTACAAAGAAATGACTGACATCAATCCGAGTATAGTTGTGCACGAGATTCCTACTTATCTTAACGCGAAGCCTATTTTCCAACATCTTCATCCCGTGCACCCTAGAAAGGCAGCTACCATCAAGGGAGAAGTTGAAAAAATTCTCAAAGTTTGCGTCATTTATCTGATTCCCTTGATAGAATGGGTTTCTAACATCATTCATGTGGATAAAAAGAAAGGTAATATTCATTTATGTGTGGATTACCATGACATCAACCGCACTTTTCCTAAGGATAACTATCCCACTCCTTTCATCAACTAGATAATTTACAAATGTGATGGGGGTGAGATCCTTCCCTTATGGACGGGTTTTCTAGTTACAACCAAATTGATATTCTTTCGGATGATCAACACAAGACCGCCTTTATCTGTCCTTGGGGTACTTTCGCCTACAAGAAGCTCCCTTTTGGTCTTAAGAATTCTGGGGAAAAATTTCAAAGAGAAATGTCATATGCCTTCCATGATATTAAGTGAATTGTTCAACCTTACCTGGAAGACCTTCCGGCTCATTCTGCTAAGCGTAAGGACCACTGAAATCACCTCCGTCAAATATTTCTTTGTTGTAGATGCTATAACATTAGGCTCAATCCGTATAAGTGTGTCTTTAGTGTTGATTCCGGTAAACTCCTTGGGTTTATCATTTCTAAAGATGGAATTTGTCTTGAACCTCTTAAGGTTGAAGCTATTGTCAATATCCCCCCCTTCCTCTTTACATCAGTTGCAGAGTCTCAAGGGAAAGATAATTTCCTGTGTCATTTTATATCGAACTATGTTGAAGTAGCCAAAGGATTCACATGATTTCTTAAACAAGGCGTCCCATTCCTCTGGGATGAGATTGCCCAAAAATATTTCGATGCACTAAAGACATTGCTCAACAATGCTCCTCTCTTGTTTCCTCCCAATTATCATTGCGCCTATTCCCTCTACTTGACTGCCACATTTAGCACTATTTCCATGGTTCTGGTACAAGACGACAATGATGGTGACGAGCACGTCATTTATTATTTGAGCCACAATCTTCTCGATACCGAAACACATTACACACATTTCAAGAAATTGGCATTGGTTGTTGTTCAAGCCGTCCAACATTTTCACCATTATATTCTACTGTGCATAGTAACCATGATTTCTGATTGCTACCCCATGACCTATATATTGACTGGACAATTTCTGGGGGGAAATACTCAAAGTGGATAGTTATCCTCCAAGAGTTCGATTTGGAGTTCACTATCGCGAAATTGAAGAAATAATTGGTTTTTTTCCGATTTGATCTTCTCTTTACCATCTGCCTATGCTCCCTTTGATTTTGAGGAACGCATTCCATACGACACTCATTTTCTGATTAGCACCCTCGATCCATGGTACGATGATATCATATTTTATATCCAGACTTCCACCTTCTGGTCTAAGTTGACGAAAGCTTCTCGTAAACATATCCGTCATCATTCGCAACCTTATTGCATAGTCAGAGATACTCTATACCGCATTGGAGCTGATTCTGTTCTCTGTCGGTATTTAACCCTCGAGGGGGATAAAAAATTCCTCAATGACTGCCATTTTAGTGCCTGTGGTGGTCACATGTCTAGATATGCTACTACACAAAAAATCCTTCGTGCTGGATATTTCTAGCCTACCATTTTGAAAGACTACATTCTCACTGTTTGTAAGTGTCGCAATTGCCAATTTTACCAGCACAAGATGCATGCACCACCCACACACCTCCATCTCATCATTTCCATTGGTCCCTTTGCAAAGTGGAGCATCTATTTTATGACATGTAACCCTCACTCGGACGAGGGAATGCTTATATTATCGTAGACATGGACTACTTCACTAAATGGGCCAAAGAAATTCCTACAGTCACAGCTGACGGTAAGATGACTGCACAATTTCTATTCAATCACATGACTACCAGGTTTGGTGTCCCTCAAACCATTGTCACCAATCATGGCTCTCATTTCTACCATTACATGATGGCTGAGTTGACTTCTACGTTGGGCCTGTGTCACGACATCTCAACGCTATACTACCCTCAGGCCAATGGCTAGGTTCAAGTCGTGAAAAAAGTTCTAGTCACTATGATTTAGCATACAATTGGGATGCACAAGTTCAACTAGCATCTCATGTTTTTTTCATCTCTCTAGGCTTACCAAACCTCAATGAAGGATGCAACTAGATTCACTCCATTCCAGCTTGTTTATGGTCTAGAAGCTACCCTTCTGATTGAATGTGAAATCCCTTCTCTCAAGATAGTTGTGAATTACTGCCTAATACCTTGCCGGAGGAAGAGATTTTTCTATATTTGGAGAGGTTAGATGAAACTCGCTGCTTCTTGCTCTAGTCATAGAAGCACATAAAAAGTGGTTCAAAGCTCATTTTGATCAGATAGTTTTCCCTCGTACCTTTGTAGAAGGAGACCTAGTCCTCTTGTATGACCAAGCTCATGATAAGCTGGGGGCAAGAAAATTTGAACTCATGTGGCATGGGCCCTATATCGTTAAGCACATTTTTCATAACAGGGCTTATGAGCTAATTGACTATGAAGGCTATCCTTTGAATCAACCCAGAAATGGGTTATACCTCAAAAAATACTATGTATGATTTTCTTGTGCATGTCCTTTTGTACATAAGTGTGTTTTTCATTTTTGTACATTTTTTGGCTTGGTTTGCTTTGCGAGCAATTTTTCCTGCTTATTATGTCATTTCTCACTGTGCAGATGTCTGTCACTCCTTATGTTGGTTTCACGGATGGTGCCTCCCGCAGTACCCGGAATCTGTCTTCTATAGCCTGGGTGATTTATGATCCTAATGGTGAGTTGATAGACCTTCAAGGTATTTGTCTAGGATGACAACCAAAAATGTTGCTGAAAATAGTGTCGTCATTAAACTCTTAACTGTAGCCATTTCTCTCCACATTCATGAATTAATTGTGAACCTAGACTCTCAACTTGTTGTTCTCTAGCTTAATGGGCATTACTCTATTATAAATACTTAGATTTTAAGGTTGTATTTGTGTGTTCGTTTATTAGAAAGGAATTTTGATTATATCACATATCAACATATTCCTAGAAGAATGAATGTGTTAACTGATGCAGTAGCCAATATTGTATTAGATATACATTTGCATAATTTTTAAAAGCATCATCATCACATAATAATATTTAAACAGGAAAATAAGAATATATATATATATATATATATATATATATATATATATATATATATATATATATATATATATTGTTTGCATCGACCTGCATCATAAGTTTAAAAAAATGTGTGTTTTGGTTACATCCTGAGACATCATGTCTCTCAAAAAATATGTCGAAATAAAGCCTAGGCATCTAATCAGCATGATGATCATGATAGCATGTCACTGCACGCATGACCCGCCTTAGTAAACGGTGGATGCACTTAGACACCCCTGTAGTGTGCCTCTGATACGCACAAGGAACATCCACGAATCTCATGTAATATGGGATCCCATTTGTGAGTCCCTCCAACTTCCACGTGATATCTTCTTCCTCGCTTCCCTCACCTTGAGGGGCCGCCTCAAAAGCGCATGGGACCCTCTGTGCTATGGGTGACATCCATGCAGGTCTCTCTGGGCCAACATCTATAATGCATGGATAAATAATCAGAACATATATAAAAAAAAAAAAAAAATTCATAATACTCATCAAAATCAAAAAATGAGTTTTTACCCAAAGCTTCATCCCAATCCTCTCCTTGCGGGAGTGGAAGGACTGGATCACCCATGAAATCAGTGCCGGTGTATGGCCAGTCCTCTACGACGATGATTTGTCGGCGAAGCCAGTCGAATAATTTTGGCTTCCATGACATATGTTGACCACCTTCCGATCGAGGCATTAACTCCGCCCAATAGACCATCTGCATCTCTCGTGCTAGTGGTATGGGTACTACCACCTCTTGGCGTTGGAATATCGACAACCGTTCTAGGATTAACAGTATCAAGATGGACTCGTATCCAAATTGTTTTAGCTTGTCGTTCTTGCACTTTGTTAACTGGCGCTTCAAGTTGATTGTTACAGCTTCTACCCAATTGAAAATAGTTGGAGCCATACAATCCACGGCAAGTTGAAGTTGTGTCTTTGTAGCTTCATAAGGGGCCTAAGATCTAGCGGCTCATGTTATAGTGTGCGGCACTACCCTTAGTGCCAAATCAGGTATTGTCTGAATATCTATTTTCCTTCTCTTCAATCCCTTATTTTCTCCTTTCCAAACTCTGTCTATTAGCATGCCCATGCTCTAACCCATGGGCCAGGTACTTGTTAGGATCGGTTTCGCTCCCCTCCGTAACAATCTAGTGATGAAATATATGTCAGAGACTTCTATCTCAAACTCTTGGTCATGAATCATAAATATTTCTCGATCGGTGTCCCACACACTGATCAAGTACTACAATAGTTCCATCTAAGCTCATAGACACGGTGTTAGGAAGAATGTCAAGAGCCCACAATCTCTCAGAGCATCCATACATGCGTCATTTTCCATGGATTTTTCATATTCCTATCCGTGTTCTCTTTCTTTCCACTCGATAACCCTTTTGGCTTTTAATTACCTGCAAAACCATAATTGGGGCTCCCATTAGTCACATAATTGACTTTTGGACTGTTTAAATCAGGCTATTTAGGAGAATTTTTGTCCAATTTTAGCTGCAACGATTGGCGCTACTGTTTTCCAAACAACGGCGTCGATTGACGCCTCCCCTTTAGAATTCAAGGTGGGTTTGCGTGACTCCGTGCCTAGAACCCACACCGACACCGCGGTCAACGCATAACAAAATTTCCCCAAATACATCAAAAATTAAGAATTCTGGAAATGAAACATAGTTTAAAATGCAAGAAAAGATGGGAGCTCTTACCTGGAGAAAACGAATTTGCGAATGGCCTCCTGAATTTCCTGTTGTCAACTCCACAAGATCACAGTTAAAAATGGTAAAATGCTCACAAGAAAGTGAAAAGGTGAAAAGTAATTTGTTTTTACTATTTCTGTCATTTTATAACATTTTTGAAACCCTAATTAGGTTTTTAAGCTTATTTTTCGATTATTTTAATGTTTTATCTTGGAAAATGGGTTTTACGTTTGTTTCTTGTGCAGCAACAGGTCCTAAACATGATGACGGTGAAGTGACGAGTTGTATTTTATTACTTTTTTAGACTCGGGAAAAACACGAAAAAGTCACCCCCTGAAGTGATCTTTTAGCTCTTTCCTGACTCTCGAAAATTGAAAAGATTTTTGAGACTCTTGTCATTTTGAACTCGTTAAAGGATGTGAAACGTCATCTTCCCAGTATTCTTTTACCCCTTTTTCAGGCTAGGACATATTATTTACGAAAAAGGAATACCTTAGCCAATCGCGACTAAGAGGTTCTCCCAGATATTGTTTTCTACCTTTTCGAATCTGTGAGACTACCCATGAAAAGGGACCTGCTAGAGTTTTCTTTTCCGCTTCTTTTCAAACTCTCTAAACATGAAAAGACGCTGAGTTATTCCTTTGTTAGACTCATTAAAACCTAAATGAAATCAGAACCGTCACCCATGATGTCATCAAGTTCCTCCTTCCTAGGGCTTGTAAAATGTGCTAGGATGGATTTTTCCAAAGGAAAAACTTATATGACAAGCATATGCTATCCCCTTCAAGCTTGTTTCCAAAAATAATTGGGGTAGTCACCAGAAATGGTGAGGGAAAATAGAACCAATTCTTAATCGTGTTGGTAGTAAGTCACTCTTGAACATGACACTTGTCTGCAATTCGTGTCGGGTTCAGGACATCCCATTCATCATTTTCCCTCCACAGTTTTGGGTTATCTGTTTTGACCTCTCATCTACTATTTTCCACGTCACCATGACCTTAGATCCCTTGATGTCAAATACTGCCAAATTCCAAAGTTGTGTCGCCAATATGTTTAAGAGAAGTTTCTTTCTGTAGTTTTCAACCCCTAATCCTCTATTTAGTCCTAATTCACTATCATCTTATTCCTCTGTCTTGAGTCGATGATATGGGAAACATTATGGCCCTCCTTCAACCGGTCACTTCCTGTCGACTTCAGCTCATTATCTAGGAAGTTGATCTAGAGACTCTCTTCTGGTACCTTGGAGCTAGGACGCCTCAAATATGGCAATTTCTTCGCATTCGACGACAGGTTCTCATCATTGGCCTTTTATCGAGTGATTTTGCGGGTGTTCGACTCCAGCTCACTATTCACATTCCGCGGATTGTACTGCTTGTACCTTGAGAGCCATTTTTATTACTGGTGGTTTCTCTCGTGCATGTTAACAACTTTCATCATTGGCTAGTAATCAAGTGATTTTCTTGCATGTTTGACTTTAGTTCATTCATTCACATGCTTAAATTTGTACTTGTTCGGGTCGAGATGGAGCGTAAGACCTTGGTTTTTTTCTAATAAAATCCAGGCTGCAAGACGATTTGGTTTATCATGACTATATGCATGACTCTTCTAATTGGATGGTTGCGACCATACCTGAGTCTATTTGATGATCCTTCTTACTGGATGGTTGCGTCCATACCTTGTGTTAGACTCCTATACCAATAGGTGTCATATATCATGATTGACTTGATGGGATATGTAATATGTTCATACCTTTTCTTGTTGCAAAGGTTTTCCATATTGTCAAAAAAATCAAAAAATTTAAAAAATGTAAAGAGGGTATACCCTAAAAGAAAAATCAAAGGGTGAAAAAAATATAAATGGCCAAAAAAGCAAAAGAAAATGAACCCCACCAAAAGAAAGGCCAAGGAAAGTGCGCAAGTCTAAATGCCACTACTTTTTGCTCTTATGTAAATAAAAATTTGTGTGCAACTTGTATCTTATGCCACAATTTATGAACAGTCAAACAGTTTAAGCTTGGCTAGTTCATCTTTAAATTTTATGTTTTAGAGATAGAGAATAAAATCTGACCAAATTGTTTAATCTTGGCAGATAAGTAGATAGGTAGAGTAAATAAAAGGAGCTCAATAGTTTAATCAAAGCCCTTGGATGTAATAAGGTTAGAATTAGATAGATTTCTACATGTAAAAGAAAAAATGTGATAAGGGTTTGCCAGTGTAAGTGCACCCTAATAAAGAAGAAAAAATGGTAGGTTAAATTAGGTAGGGTAGGTAGATGTTGTTGCAAAATTACATGTGATGGATAATGACTCTAGATGTGTTAAAACTTTACTTTCATCACAAGTGCAAAGGCAGACACTACACTGTAAGAATTTCAAGCAAAGCAAAGTCAAATTATTAACTTCCCTTCTCATTTTTCCCTAAAAAATTCACTAATTTCCCCTAAGTACTAAGGCATTTGAAAATTAGAGGGGCTCAAGGCATTTCCTTGACTTTTGGAGGGATCCGACCCTTGGCCCAATAATTGAAAAAGCCTAAGTACTTAAAAGCATTCATAAATCATTCACTCACTTCCAAAAAAAATCTTTTCCTAAGTAAAATCCTATTTTACTTAGGGAAATTTCACAATATCTCATAAAAACCCTTTTTTCATTCAAGCATAAGTTAAATACATAAACCTAATGTTTTTACACTTAGCGCTTCCATTCATTTTTCATATTAATTTCTAACTTTATTATTTAAATCCCTATACAAATATACCCATTCCCGTATTATTTTAATAAAATTCCCAATTATTATTATTTCACTCCTTTGGTTGAAATATAACCTTAATATGGTGTTAATTGCGATTAATTAGTCAAATTTCTAATTAATCATGAGCCCGCCTCCCCGCCACGTTTAAAAAAGGTTAATTAACCCTCACAGTTAATTAAAAACACACCTCACCAATCAAATTGCCCCCGATGTGATTAATTCATACTTAATTACATTGGGCCCGCCCTGTTAATTCCCCATTATCTCACTTCCCCAATGACCGTTCGATCAACCAATCCACGATCTATGGCTGTCATCCATATCGTTGTGCCCCCACATCCGAATGATAACATGCGATGGCCAAGCGGTTTTCTGAACAATGTCGTGCCACGTGTCGAGAATTCTATGGAATCGCTGTCCCTCCACTCAAAACCACCCATCCCCAAAAGTGGTGCGATGTATACCGCTTACCATTTTCTGCCTCTAACAAAACAGCCTTTTGTGCTTACGTCATCCACTTAAAAAATAAAACCCTGCCAACCTTTGATTTTGCAAATAAAGCACACCAACGCAGGTCATTTTCATTTTTCCTGTGCAGCGACCAGTGTCCCATGCAAAACAAACTGTCGAAGACCATCAACCGCCACCTTGCTGAGAAATCTGCAGACAAACCATCCAAAACCCATTTGCCATTGCATGCACCTGTTTTCGTCATTGTTCATTTCCCGGAAAAACAGGTATTTACCCAAATTCCCGTTGAACTCTGCAAATCTTAGTTTTTGTTTTAATTCCACAGGAAAAAACTAAAAAAACGATACAATTTGGTCTTCAATTCATCCCAGACCTGTAATTGTATTCCCAGACTTGTAATTTTTCCTGTTTTCCATAAAAATCCAAATTCCTTTCTGAACCCACAAGAACCAGAAATGGAAATTCCCGTGGCTTTGAATATCACTCCTCTGAATGCCCCTCACAAGGATTTGGACTATCTACCTCTAGAAGATAGGGATTTTCAAATTAAAGACCTCATCCTCAGTGAAAATCCTCTCAAAAAAATTTTCTAGTGCAGGGATAGTTATCTGAACGGCTCTAACATTTTGGGACTGTGGGAATCCAATCTCCCAATGTATCTTTTACCCTCAATTCATATTTTTCCCGAAATAATTCATTACTGCTATGCCAATTATGATCACAATCAACGAGCAGTCATGTCCCCGAGTCAAACCATCCTTTTCCCAATAACTGCTCAGTCTATTAACGAAATGTTACAGTTTCATCTTAGTCAAGCCCTGACTCCCCTTTCCATGGGAGATTTACTTGAAAAATAGACCAATTTATCCCAAGAAGAGTTAAATCGCCTCTGTCAAACTTTTATGCTTCAATAACATCAGCCCAAAGGCCCTCCTCCTTATGGATATACTCTTTTCACAGATATGGGCAAACTCATTTTGAACATGATATCTTCTATAATGGGTTTCAACACTAGTGAATATGTTGATAAGTTAACCCTAGTGTTGTTGTCTATTTTTACCCCTGGACAACCTCCTGCTGTCAAATATGATTTTACTTCCTACATTGCTGATAAAATTCATGATCATTTCATGAGATTGGAAGATGAAAGAGTGTTCAAATATTCCACCGTTATATACCATCTCATGCTTTATTATCAATCAGAAAGTTTCCCTTTCCATGTCATGAAACTTGATGCCAAAGGAAATCCAAGGTCTGTAATTTTTTGGTCTACAATCTTCCATAATTCCTCTGATTCTCCTTATTCCTACAATGATTTCATTGACCTATTTTTGCATCCTGCAACTACCTTATTAACAGAAGTTTCCCCTCCTCAGGTCAATAATGACATGAAGAAAATTCTCCAACTTTCCAAG
This sequence comes from Pinus albicaulis, assembly GCA_034641835.2. Lineage (NCBI taxonomy): Eukaryota > Viridiplantae > Streptophyta > Pinopsida > Pinales > Pinaceae > Pinus > Pinus albicaulis. The sequence continues at coordinate 1,526,530,402 of CM076580.1, forward strand.
CAATACAGGATAGGTGATTGGTACCTATACCGAAATCATACAGAAATCAGAATATATGGGTGTGAGCTATGTCCTTTAAAGTTACCAAAGTATGTCCCAATGAGGCTTTTTTCCTTAGAGTATTTTAGACAAATGATAAATTCAGACATAGTCCATTTTTGCAATGCAAAGAAAAAAGCTCAGCTCAGAATTAAGAGTCAGTTAGGTCCTTTTGTCTGTAATTCTAGAGATGCAGGAAAAGAAGCTGAAAGAATCCTAGAAGATTATCTCAAATTGCAAAAAAAATTCCACTGGGTACATTATGACCCAAACAGTTTTATTTGTGATAGGAGGATGAAAAACAAATTGTCACCATACCTTCATCATAGAATTCCAGAAATTGAACAATTTGCAAATATGGATGAATGGATGGAAGGGACCTTAATAGAACAAGATAGTGAACAGGTCAGTGTTGAAAATATTATGAAAGATATTGAGAAAATACTTGACCTAGACTCTTTTGGGCAGGTGCAAAGACCAGGAATTGGTCCTTCCTCTGCTGGAACCTCTCAACAAAATTTGATGGAAATCAGTGCACTAGCCACAATAGCATCCAAAGGGAAGGAAAAGGAGACTGATATACAAGTTACATAGAAATTCACAATGGCAGAGCAGCCTGAAACTTCTAAGGAACAGGCCCAAATACAAACTTCCCCCACTCAGATTAACATGGCATAAATTTCAATTTTACAGACTCCTCTCAATGAAGAAAAAGGTAAGAAGAGAGATGCAGAAAAAGCTACCCCTATCAGTGGATCTTCAGAACAACCTGATGTCAAAAGACAAAGATTAAATCCTCTTTCAGAAGTAGAATTTGTTCAAGAAACCCCTGATAGTCATAAGACAGAAGAGTTATATAGTCAGCAAACATGCACAATCAGTGGGACATCCACTAATTCACAGAGAAAAGAACTACAAAGGCAGCAAAGTGCAAAAGTATCTTCCTTCAAATCACCAGTGAAGGATGCCTGGGATATTAAAAATACATTTATAAATATAAAGGCCAGAAATGATCCATTAATACTTCAAGTCTATAATCAATATTTGAAGATGGATCCCAAAAATCAACAAAGATTGATGTCAACCTATGACATCCAACAGGGTAAAATGGTGATGAGTCACTTCAAACCCGAAGTGCAGTAGCCTCAAACAGCTGTAGATTATATCAGAACCAATTTCGAAGTCATGGAAAAGGACATTCATCCTTTGGATCAGATTGAGCTGCACAAACAAACAGGTGAAATGATTTACTCAACTTTGACTAATAAATCAATGACTGCCCAAAGATTGCGGAATTCCTTGGATAATACTTCTGCTCAATTTCATCTTGAAAAAGCCTCTTCCTAGGCCAAGGACAACAGAATAAATCTTTGGAAGAAATAATTATTGGATTGGGTCATAATCCCAAAGATATCAAGGGTATAGAAGCCTTGATTAAGAAGAAAGATGATGATATTGCAGCCTTAAGGAAACAGCTGAAGTTGCCATCTTCAAGGCATCCACAAACTGCAGAAATTATAAAGCAAAACTCTAAAGAAGAATTGATGGATTTGCTCTTGAAACTTAATGAGCAATTGAATGAGACTGAAAAAGAACTTGAAAAGGAATTAAAGGACAAGCAGTCAAACATTCCAGCATCCACAACAACAGAAGTGATTACAGGTACAACAACAACAGATCAGTCAGCAGGATTATTACAAGGCAACACTTCCAATTTAAGCACTGAAGAATTAATAAAATCAATGGAGGAATTGAAACTTCAGGTGACAGAGATCCAAAAAACAAAGGTACAATTTATCACTTTAGAACAAAAATACGATCTCTCAAAGATGAGTGTTGCATAAAAGACAAGAGAGATCAACAAATTAGAAAAATTGGTGAAAACATTGGAGAAGGGTCTCACATTGGAAAAGCCTTTGAAGGAAATCAAAGAAATTCTTTGGACCAACATCATTCAGTCAATAAATGATGTCTGGCCATCAATTCAAATAATGTATGAGCAGAATGGTTTAGTTAAATTGGCTCTGGAATAAGTTCAAAAGGCAAGAGAAGAATTAGGACATATGCCTGAAGAAGCCAATGAGCTTATACAATTTTTAAACACGAAGAACAGATATCAACTTGAAGAGCTAGGTATCCAAGACAGAATAGGAACAATTCTGGAGATTAAAAGAGTTTTTACTAAAAGAACTCTGATGCAGAACCTAGAAAGAAGATGCTCTAATATGCAAGAAGAAATCTATGTTTTTACAAAGAGATTGAATATTTTGTAGAGTGAAGGATTGCCAAGTCCTTTAGTTTCAGAGGATAAACTAATGAGCCTGGAAAACTATGTTGAGAAATTGAATAAATATGCTGACAACCAGGCCAGTTCATTAACTAGTTCATCAGCAGCAACAGCATTGCCTACAGGAAAAATTCTTCATGACAGTTTGGAAAATTTGTTTTATCTCAAGCATGAGGTAAAGCACTTATTCCCAATTCATCCTACTTTCTTCAGATATACAGAGACTGATGAGACTCTGAGGAAGCTTCAAAGAACCATAATACCATAAGCTCAATGGTGGGAAGAGATGTTATAACTTTTGTAAAAATTATCCTTACATGAATTTTTGGTTATTACTACAGTAAGTCATGATAAAAAAGATAAACAGAGATTAAACAGATTTCAAAGTGTATCAGTACAGGTAAAGAGTATCAGTAAAATAGAACAGCCAGCACAGAGTTACTAAAGAGGACAACAACAAACCAAATCATAGGACCTGCCTCCAGCACATTCATAAAAAAAGGGGAACATCACAATATCAGTTATCTTTTCTATTATCTTCGAGACCATCTGTCTCTATTTTCGTGTAATATATCCATGAGTCATCCTAGATTATATCTCATTTTGTTAGGAGATATTCTTTATATTTTTTTTTGGTATAAATACTCCCTCAATTGGAGTATTGAGGGGTGGATTCTTAGACTTTGTTGTAACATTGATTATTTTGGAATAAAGTGTTGTTGGACAAATTTTGTATGGCTAGCTGGATAAGGAATTGATGCAAAGGAATTTTCACAGGATTCTTGAATCCAACAACGGATCAATAAGTCATCTATCTCTTATGTTTTGAAGTTTTATACTTGTTTATTATACCATATGTGTTTCATATCTGAATGATAAACGAAAAGGAATAAATCAGAAAGTGCTTAAGTGCAATTCAATCGTTGTTATTCTAAATATTTTCTTCTGAACTAGTTTAAACAGTGAATTATTAATTGCTCATGTTTTATAGTTTATTCATTTTGATTATTTAGTGAATAATTCTTAATTTCTCTTTATTAATAATCATTCAAGTTCCCTCTTTCAAATATGTTGAAGGATTCTTAATTTCCCTTCACCCATTTCAAGTCCATTCCATTCATCTTAGATCTATAATTGTTCCCTATTTGATTACCTTGCCGTGTGAAACCATCTCTTGTTAAGAAACTTAATCTAGTTAAGCCATCTTTCTTTGACTCCATTAGCCCAATGGCCTGAATTACTCAGTCTTACCCTCATCTATATAATTTCATCACCCAAACTCAATCAAAATCCCTGAATTTTCATAACTAGCCTAATATCTTTCAAAACAAAGCTAAAACATAAAGAGAGAGCCCCCTCTGGGTACAGATTGGCTAGATTCTGTACCTAAAATTTGATTTGTGGTTACCTCGGACCCCTTTCCTCTTCTCTACAACTTCAAGGAAAATCTGAGTGATAACATAGTGGCGACCATACTGGGGACCTGAATAATTTTATTGTTACTATTGTTTACTTTATAAACTACAGACGGAGCCTGAAGTTAGCCAAGTAGCCTTTGAATTGCTTTTGCTCTACAATTGCATAAGTAAATAAATGCTGCTTTAGTCTATCTCCAGTCTAGTTTATGAACTGAACATTCGGTTTCAAACATTTGATCAGTTCCTCTAGTCAAATAAATCTTTAAGAAAATCTAAATCCAATATCTAAAACTTCTTAAAGAGATTGTCGAATTTGTATTGTTCATTCCATTTAGACAAAAAACCAAAAAAGAGAATCACCTAGAAACCTGGCTTCAAAAAGGACTCATTACACCAGGGCTAATCCTGATCCAAATCCACCGCCTGTGTTTGAAAATCCAAATCTGATCTCCAGAATTCTTAGGAGACAAGAGAGCCAAGAAAGTTCTGGTAGTTATAGACCTCTCTATAGATCAATATCCTGTCCTGTGAAGTGGATTTACCTTGAGGACAAACCTTTTGACGAGAAATTTGAAACCTCTTTAATTGTAAATTTTTCTGAATCTGAGTTGTCCAATTTGGTTCTAGACTCAGTATTTATTGAAGATTTACAAATTGAATTTTTTACTTCACATCTTGATAAACATTTGCGAGATTCCATAAAATCTGAGCTTACCTCTGAAGGAACATCAAATATTTCTGTGATCACTTCAGCCTCTCCAAGTTCATCAACATTTCCTCAAACATCTCAACCTCAAACTACCCCTTTACTCCTCCATCCACCACTCACAGACCAACCTCACATGTTATTTCATCACTACCTCCTGCAATGGCAAACAGATATGCTCCTTTGGTATTACCAGCCAATCTAGGGGCTATGCCCCAAGACTACCAAAGTAAAATTACTCCTTTTGATGGTTCTGGAACCTACACTGCACAACAGCATACTAAAAAGATGACTGATTATTTTGAAATTTATGAAATAGATGCTGATGATGTAAGAATGAGAACATTTGTTCAAAGTCTTACTGGAGAATTTAGAACCTGGTTTAGAGCCCTTCCTGCAAACAGTGTCACTGAACTACAAGCTCTTTATAGATCATTTTTAAACAGATGGGAAAAGACGAAAGATCCTCTTCAAATCTTATCAGATTATGGAAATCTAAAGAGAGGAACACAAGAGACTGTGCAAGATTACTGCACCAGGTTCAATGATGTTTACAATGATATTCCCCAAAACCTTAGACCTCCTCCAGATTCAGCATTAATCAAATTCCCTGATGGATTTGATTCTGAAATGGCGTATCAGCTTAGAGAAAGATCTCGTCAAACTTTAGAATATATGAAAAGTATAGCTGTTAGTGTTGAAGCTAACCTGATAGCTAGACAAGCTAAATCCAAAACTGAAAGGAGAATGCCTTTAAACGAAGAACCCTCAGCTTTTGAAAAGAAACTGGATGTTATTATTAAAGGGATGGAAAGGCTAGGAGATAGAGTAGAAAAAATTGAAAGGAAATCTCCTTGGGATGGTCAACCAAGCAATACTGGGAGAAATCCTAATTTCAGAAAGAACCAAAACCAAAATACTGGAAAAACTAGTCCTGACCAAAACATTAGGCCCCCATTCCAGGAAAATTATGTTGAAGCCTCAAATTCTGATGAACCAACCGAAGATGATCAAATAAAAAACTTGACTGGATGCAAAAACGAACTAGAAGTTTTCTTGACCCAAGATGATCAAGAAGCTCACATTCTTAAACAATTCCAAACTCATTCAGGAGAATCATTTGAATTCAAGGAGGGGTATGATACAGCCATTTATGAAGTCCATAAGCAATATAATTTGAGGAGCAGAAGAATTGATGTCCCAGAAACGAGTAAACCAAAAGCTGTAAAACAACCCCTCAAAGGTAAAACCAATACTACCCCTGTACATATTCTTTCTAGATTAGATCCTAATCCTGCTAACCCAATAATTGAAGATGTATCCGATAGTAAACCGAATAACAGACAACTTTCCAATACTCTTCCTCCCAAAGGAAATGTAGAGGAACCTCCAGAAGTTGATTCGGAAACAACTTCAGCCCACAACCCCACTCCTGAGAAGGAGAAAAATACTGAAAACACAGAAGATAAAGAAAATCCAACTTTCCGAAATACAAGAACTCAGACTGAAAAACCTTTTAATCTGGAGGCCAAAGTAGGCAAATTAAAAGTAGATGTTCCATTGTTTGAATTAGCTAAACATGGTGTCTATCGAAGTCAAATCAATAGATCACTCAATATTACTGGAAGTGATGACTCGGTAAATGTTTTTGATGACCAACCCAGATTACTCTTTGGCCCTGAAATAAATGGAAAAATAGGAAGTGGAGGGACTCCTCCATTCTATGTGAGTTTAAACATACATGATAAAATACTTCATAATGCCATGCTTGATTCTGCGGCATCTCACAAGTTAATGCCCAAGGCTGTAATGGAGAGATTAAACCTAGATATCACCAAACCTTACAAAGATCTCTTTTCTTTCGATTCAAATCAGGTGAGATGTTTAGGATTAATCAAAGTCTTGTGTGTTTCACTGGTTCAATACCCTGCAAAAACAATTTTGATGGATATAGTAGTAGCAGATATTCCTCCAAAATATGGAATGATATTATCGAGTTTCTCCCTTTGGCCCATTTTTTCCTACAATTGTGCAACTCCCCAAAGGGATATACCTTTCCTCCATCTTATGTGGGATCCCAAACCTCCTCCTCCTCTCCTATAAATTCTTCCTCCTCACAATGATTTAGCTAGCTGAACAGTCATTACTATAGCTGGTGTGTAGGAGAAAGCATATAATAATCCATTCTTGAGAGAGAGTTTAGGCCCATTGCCTCATCGAGTCCAATCCAAAATGAATGCTTGAGACGCGCTCAACTGAACCTGTCGAAGTAAATCTGCAATGTCAAGGCACAAGATTGTAAACTTCTTTTTCTCTATCAATAATATATTACTGGTTTTTGGTTCCAACTTTGTTTCCATTTATATGCAAAGTGTTTAGCTCTCCTTCACTAGATGAATAGTTGTAGATGAATGTATATGCTCGTATGTTTTTATCGTTTGTTTGATCTTTGTGCAGACACGTGAATATCGTCGCCAACATGGAGCATAAGGCATGAAGACAAAGATCGAAGGATATTTGTTGTGTGCCACAACAAAAGTGTTGGACTGAGGTAGGATATCTGTTCCAGTCCATGTTTCATTTATAAGCTAGGAATTCAGGATTCCAACATGTTCCCTTGTTTCTAGACCCACCCTAGGACTAGAGGGATAGCCTCTGTCCACGGAGGGGATTTTCCTGCTCAACAGTTCCTGGTGAGTTTTCATTTGTAAATGTTTCAAGGTTCTTCTACTGCGGGGGGAGAGAAATAAGTGTGCTTATAAGAGAGAGGTAATAATACCACCCAAAAAGTGACACACTTGAACCGAAAGAGTTCTTCTAACATCCAACAGATTATTCCACATGGAATATGATGGTCATTACAACTAGCAAATAGGAAACGTATGCCTAATTTCTTATGGAATAGTCCACAAGGACAGGACAAAAATAACAACCAGTGCAACACATTCTCAGTAAGATAAGTACTAAAATAATTGAAATAGTTCAACTATCTTAGCACATGTGAAAGAAAACATGAAATACAAAAATCCGTAGAATATTTTTACAAGCATTTATTATCCATGCATGAAGAATGTGTTGGCCTTGAAGGCTTATGTTATTAAGTAAAATTTCCAAGACACATGTGTACATTGAACATCACTAGCTCTAATAGTGGAGCGTTGGAGCCACTCCTTGCTCCACAAAAGAATTATATTATATCTCTAATGCTTTGCAGGTGGAGCCAAGGTAAAAATTCTTTTACTCATATAATGAGGGAGTATATATAACCAAGGGGTGATGCCTCCTCGTTGTGACTCTTTGACTACCCTCATGACTATTTGACTTCTTCTGACTTTTCAACTTACATGACCCTTCATATCCCATGTGTGCCTTGGGACTTCCACTTTACAATACATTTTGAATACAATATACATGATCCACAATAATGATGTGGCATATGACCAGTCATGACATGACATGGCATGAAACTGCTGACATGCACTACTTGATGATGTGTAAATGTCAAGCCACTGCTTTTATTTTCACCTCGGCATGGCTTGGTGATAAGGATTCTTTAATGATCTCAAGTCTTGGATAGTGGTCACAAACTAGTGTCACTTCTTAATCGAACAACCTCTGAGTTCAGATGCAAGAGTGTCTTTGAGCATGATTTCCTCCTTCTTCTCCTTCTTCATAATCTTTCCAAGACATGATAGGTTAATTTTTTATTCAATTCACTCATGAAGAGATGACAGCAATCCAAAAACCCCTAGCCTAAGATGGTGAATTCTAATCCATAAAATGAACCTGGAACAAGTGACAGGCTAGGAAAAGCGACTCAGTGAATATGAAATTTTTTGGTTCAGGCATGCAATGGGAATCCCTGAGCCTTGAGACTATACAATGTGCAGTTCAGGCTAGGCTGAGGAGCAAGACTTGCAGTTTCCACAACCAGTGGGACAGGCTGAGGGGATGGGCACTAGGAAATCTTATTGCATAGTTATGGGGGACAAGAAATGTTGGCCTATTGCGCAGTTGTGCAGTTCAAGAGCTCATATATTGAGATTGAGGCTTGAGGCTATGAAGTGTGCAGTTTAGGTTAGGTTAGGAGACATGATTGTGAAATTATGGAGGTTAAGGTCAGAGCTTGGGCACAAAAAATATAGGTTTTAACCCTGTACAAAAATTATATGCAAACAAATTCTTAAAAACAGAAAATAAACAATAGCGAGAGCATGAAACATAAAACAAATATACACAGATATTTTCCCCTGGATCCCAAATAGGGACTACCAGCTTGATTTTTCATTATATTCCTTTTAGTGTTACAACATATATATATATATATCAAAGCATTCATAAACCCCAATTCATTAACCCTTGATTAGAACATAATCGTAGTTCCCTTAACCGGATCTACAAAATACCAGGGGTTGAAAACCATCATGCCCAAAAACCATGTGAAAACCCATGCACAAAACCCTATGCGGGTCCGCCCACCTAAAATAGGGTCCAAAAAAAAATTCCCGAGGTGTTGCCCCGGACCCCGCGCAGGGGGTGGGTACTGGATAGGGGGGCCTATCACCCCCCCATGACCCCCTCAACGCAATGAATAGAGGAAGCTATCGCAACACCCCCCCCCCCCCCCCCGTGTGTGCGACTATTCGTGGAAATAATATAAAACATACCCAACATTCTCCCACTTGTTTTTTTCTTTTCGCATGGGGCTACAAGAGAACATAGTTATTAGTCCAACCATGCATCACCCATTTTTTTTCTACACCAAGAGAACTTCTAAGTTCTCACATAATTTTTCAATGCATCTACAACATTCTTCAAATTGTCCACCTTTACCAGCAACACCTTTTTATCCTCAACCATATCTCTCACAAAGTGATATTGAACATCAATGTGCTTTTTCTTTGAATGATAATCAAGGTTCTTAGCCAAGAAAAATGCACTTTGTCTATCACAGTCTATCCTTATAGATCACTGCACCAACCCCATACTTGAACATAATCTCTGCAACCAAACAACTTCCTTGCTTGCATGAGTGGCTGCCATGTATTATGCATTTGTAGTTGAAAGAGCCACTACAAACTGTATTTTACTCATCCAACTGACTGCACCACCAAATAGGATAAACACATACCCACTTGTATATCTTATTTGGTATAGATCTCCAACCCATTTTGCATCAACAAAACCATGGATGTCCAAAACTTTGTCCAATTCTAGTCTTCCCTGGTAGCACAAACCATAATCCCTAATGCCATGCAAATATATGAAAACCCACTTCACTAATGTCCAATGCTCCTTCCATGGTTTTGACACAAACCTGCTCAATACTCCCACTACATGTGCAATGTCTGGCCTAGTACAAACCATTGCATACATCAAGCTACCCATTGCACTTGCATATGGAACATGAGACATATCCTCCTCTTCTTCTTGTGTCTCGGGACATTGTTCAGCAAATAGATTTACACCTACAGGAATAGAAACCTTCATAGGTTTACTATCCCGCATATTGAACCTCTACAATATTGTCTCGATATACTTCCTTTGGTTTAACCAGAGCTTCCTCTTTGCCCGATCTCTCTTAATTTCCATGCCCAAAATATAGTTTGCAGCACCAAGATCCTTCATGTCGAATCTAGAGAAAAATTGGGTCTTCAAATCTTGGACAATTTCTTTGTCATTTCCAATTAGCAACATATCATCCACATACAAGACCAAATAAATAACATGGTCACCAATTAATTTAAATTACACACAGTGATCCTCTTTGCTTCTGGTGAAGCCAACTCCCTATATATAGGTATCAAATTTCTGATACCACATCCTTAGTGATTGTTTTAACCCATACATAGACTTTTTTAACCTTCAGACCAGTTATTTCTTACCCTTGATCACAAAGCCTTCAAGTTGCTTCATGTAGATATCCTCTTCCAGATCCCCATGAAGAAATGATATCTTCACATCCATTTTTTCTACCTCAAAATAAAATGCAGCAACAATAGATAAAAGTAATCTAATAGAAGTAACCTTGGCAACAGGAGAAAAAATATCACCAAAATCAATTCCCGCCACTTGGGAATAACCTTTTGCTACCAACCAAGCTTTGTATTTTTCCACCTTGCCTTCTACATTCATACTCTTCTTAAACATCCATTTGCTCCCGATGGGCTTCCTTCCAGCCGGCAACTCCACCAGATCCCATGCCTCATTTTTGTGCAAGGATGCCATTTCTTCAACCATGGCCTCCTTCTATAGTTTTCCATCCTCTGAATCCATGATCCAGGTGGATATTGGTGGCCACTCACCTATTCAATTTGTACCCCCACCATCGATTCTTTTAGTTTTTCACTTTGAGCACAACTTACTATTTTTAGCAGGTTTTCGCGTCCTGAACTTCCGGATCCGTTTTGGGGACCTAATGACCTAGGTGGATATTGGTGGCCACCCACCTATTCCATTTGAACCCCCACCATCAATTCTTTCAGTTTTATAGTTTCAGCACAACTTACTATTTTTAGCATTTTTCGGGTCCTCAACTTCTAGAGCCATTTTGAGGTCCTAAACGACATTTTTGGGAAAATAGGAGCAACATGGGACTATAGAACGATTTTTCTCACTCAAAAGATGTATTCCTAAAATAGATATTTCTAACGAGGTATTGAGCGCGTCAAATGGAGATCGTATGCCAAAGTTACGTCCCGGCGAAGATTGATGTACCAATTTACCCAAACAGGGCCCACAGTTTTCACATTTCATCTCCTAGGGTTAGGTTTTCGGATGTTTAGGGTTTTCCATTATTTCTCAACAATAAATAGGCCTTTGAGCCTCATTGTAACACAATTCATAGGCCTATAGCTGCCACATCTCTTCTCAAAGATACGCTACCAATGCCCTAGCTAGTTTATTTCCATTATGTCTATAAGCATATTTTTGTTATTTGATATTAATGAAATGAAATATTTTTTCCGTTGCATCTATGTGTTTATGTTTATTTATGTGTATTATTTTGCTCCTGCATAAATCTAGATCAGTGGTATTAGAGCGGTATGCTCTTTCTCTATTTTTCTTTGCATGTCCCCAACAAGGTCAGGGTATTATAAGGAGTTAGGGCTCAATCTAGTTGAACCCTTGCAAGATCGCCCTCGCAAACCCCGACGACCTCCCATGGCGGAAGAAAAGAGAGACAAGGGAGCTAGAGATCCTATCAAAATATTTCTCAAGGAGGCCCTCGAGAAACAGAGGAACACGATGATGGATAACTTTGCCCAGATCCTTCAACGGCTGCCCACTAGCGGCACATCTACATCCAGCAGCCACTCTGGAGGCGCATCTCTTTTCAAGGTACAAGTCAACTTTTACTTTCCCGTATTTGAAGGCCAGATAGATGCAGATGCTATAGATACATGGTTGAATTTTATGGAAGGGTATTTCTCGGACCATGATTTATCCAACCGAGAAAAGATTATTTTTGCACTCCTAAAAGCCACCTCCCATGTCAAAGACTAGTGGGAAACCTGCTGTGAGAAAAAGGATGAGAGGGAACCCTCTCTGTTCTTGGCCGCACCAACTTGGAATTAGTTTCAAGATGACATCAAGGAACAATATTACCCTGTGGGGAGCTATGAGGACAAGTACATCCAATGGACCACGTTGCAGCAACAAAGGGATCAAGATGTGCACGAACTAACGAATTTGTTCCATACCCTGTGTACAAAGTTGGGTATTAAATATTCAGAGAGACATTTGGTACTCAAGTACGACATTTTTTTGCATATATACATTCAGTAGGAAATAGAGTTCCTTGAAATTACCTTGCTTGGCATGGCATATTGCTATGCTACCAAGATCGAGCAGAAATTTAAGCAGAAGAAGCGAGACTTTGGATACGCGAATCCAAAGCTAGGGAAAGGTGCCCCCAAATCGTAGAACAAGGGCAATGCCAAAGCAAGGTGACTCAGAACAACCCCACAAATCCAAATAAGGACACAGGGAAGTGGTGTGAATTTCATAACAGCCCCACTCACAACACAAACGAGTGTCGGGTCAAATAGTCGTTGGTGGCTGAAATAAAGGCACTCGAATCATATGCATGTTTTGATCCTGAGTCGAAACCAGAGAAGGGAAATCACAAAGGGAAGCATATCATTCATACGGATCCCAATGCCATTATTTCCACCACCAAGATCGAGGGGGAGGAACCCATGGATCCAGAGGAGGGGGGGTGCCTCTTCCATTCACAGATGTGGGTAAAGGGTTCTCCACTGCAATTTCTTATCGATAGCAGAAGACAAAAGAACCTAATTTCATTAGAGGTCATGAAGTGGCTCAACCCACCGACCACATCACACCCGCAACTGTTTACCATTGGGTGGCTTTACAAAGGAAGAGATCTTCGTGTCCGCCAACAGTGTTGCCTTTCGTACAACACCGAGCTATTCACAGATGAGGTATTGTGTGATGTTACTCCTCTTGATGTGTCTGATGTATTATTAGGCCAACCATACCTATGGAGCTGACATGTTGTGTATGAGTCTAGGCCTCATGTTGTTATTATTACTTTGGGAAATAACTTGTACATGATACCGAAGGTAGTATCGCCTCCTCCCATCTCTTTGACTACTGCAAAACAACGCAGTAAGATTGTTTCCCAAACCAGGAAATTTATTTGCATTACCATTCACCCATAAGGAAATAAGAATATTGTGGCCACATCCTTGAAACAAGGCTCCCCTTTACAGCAGCAGAAAATGGACAAAGGCATCTATGAATACGAGGACATTTTCTCCTCAACCATAGAGGTTCCTCAACACTGTCAGGTCAAGCACTCCATTGGTCTGACCCCAGGCATACCGCCGCTTGGTATTTCCATACCTGATGTGACCACATAGATAGAATCCACACATGTAGTCTCTGAGGATGATAAAGAAAGCAAATTTACTGAACGCATCAACCATGTCCACCCACGGCTCCATGACATCTTTGACAAATCCAATACCCAATTCAGCAAAATTTTCCTCATCTCATGGAGGATCTCAACGCAATGGGGAAAATTGCTTCCTAAGGGGGGATGAATGATCCAAGTGGATATTGGTGGCCACCCACCTATTCCATTTGGACCCCCACCATCGGTTCTTTTAGTTTTTCACTTTCAACACAGCTTACTATTTTTAGCAGGTTTTCGGGTCTTGAACTTCTGAAGCCATTTTGGGGCCCTAATGACCAAGGTGGATATTGGTGGCCACCCACCTATTCCATTTGAACCCCCACCATCAGTTCTTTCATTTTTTTTTAGTTTCAGCACAACTTACTATTTTTACCAGTTTTCTAGGTCCTAAACTTCCGGAGCCATTTTGATGCCCTCAACGATGTTTTTTGGGAAAACCGGGAGCAACATGGGTATTTATATTGATGTTTCTCACTCAAAAGTTGTAGTCCTCAGATACATATTTCTAAAGGTATTGAGCGCGTCAAACGGAGATCGTATGCTAAAGTTACATCCCTGGGAAGATTGATGTACCAATTTACCCAAACGGGGCCCACAATTTTGGTGCTTCATCTCTTAGGGTTAGGTTTTTGGATGTTTAGGGTTTTCTATTATTTCTCAACAATAAATAGGCCTTTCAACCTCATTGTAACACAATTTAGAGGCCTCTAGCTACCACATCTCTTCTTATAGATACGCTACCAGTGCCCTAGCTAGTTTATTTCCATTATGTCTGTAAGCATATTTCTATTATTTGATATTAATTAAATGAAATATTATTTCCATTGCATCTCTTTATTTATGTTTATTTATGTTTATTATTTTTTTCCTGCATAAATCCGAATCAATCCACTTCCTCCTTGACAGTTCTAGGATGATCTAAAAGTGATTGTTAGTTATTGTTGTGCAAATACCAATTTCAGATTTAATATGAAAATGCTTAAGTTTTCTTCTTGTACAAGGGTTTATACATGTTCTTATGATTTATAAATCAAAAAACTTGATGAGATTAAGTGTATTTCATGAAAATTGTAAATAGTATCATGTAAAAACACAACAAACACAGACAACTGAGTCAAATACACATGGTTTTGATGAAGGAGTTCACCCCTCCTGGGCTACATCTCCTTGGTCCAACTTCTATGGCATGGGCCTTTGTATTAGCTTCAATTGTGCAAAAGTGTTATTTATAGTCTCCTGTTGCCTCTACAACCTGCTCCAATGGCTTCAAAACATCACAATCTACCAAGAATGACTCTTCCTAAGCCAAAATTGGTCGAAATCTGCCTCAGTTATGGAAAAACCAAATTTTCCTACAATTTCTCCACTAAAACTGGAAGTTAGCCAAAAAGCTCCACTAAAACAAGAGCTCCGCCACATTTGGTGGGCTCCGCCAAGTCTGCCGCTAAGTTAACTGTGCATTTAAGTTAAGATAAGTGCGTTTAAGTGTGGTTAATAGAGGGTTAGCGCTAAGCACGTTTAGTGCATAACCATGGATTATTATTGATTAATCCAGATTATGGAATAAATAAGAATTTTTACAGTTTGAAATTCTCATCGGTGTAATAGCGCTAGGCCGTGGTTCTTTGCTCTTGAACATATGGGAGGGGGATTGGCCCGCAGGGCTGCCCCCCTCCGAACACCAAACTACGGCGTTAACAAGCTTTAAGTATATGCGACATCCCACATCTATCAAGGATCACAGTGGTGGTATAGCAATAGCTCTCGGTGCTTGAATGGGGGAGGTCCCGGGGTTGACCCCGACCTCTGTCCCTCCACATTCATATATTTTGTTGAAATAATCTTTGCATTGAACCTTAGTTGAAAATATATGCAATATTTGATTCTACCTTGGATATAAATAATGTGCCCTTGACTATGGTTTATGAAATATAGATTGCACCATCCATCCTTTCCATGGGGGAGGGCACGCGGTAGCCTCCAGCTGCTCCACGTGTCCCTTCTCCATTGGTTTAAATTTCACCATTTTAAAATAATAATGCACCCACTTAGAAAATTTCAACCTTAGGATTAGGAAGAAAATTTTCAATTTCCCAAGAAACATTGGCAAATCTGACTGTGACACTTGTCATAGTGTCATTGGCTGAAAATTGGAGAATATTCCTTAGATATTCCTGAGGTGTTGACTGGACTTCCAAGTCACCAGTCTATCATTGTTCTACACATTTTTTACCTATTTGAGAAAATAAACAGCGGACCATAACTTACTCATATGAACTCGAATTTTGATGAAACGGGTTCTGTTGTAATCCTGGTGACGAGCTCAATCCAATCATTCTAGTTTGGAGCATTTATGAGCACTTTCATTTTTGAGCTAAATACTAAGCCTTTGATCATTCCTCCCCACTAGAAGCCTTTTAGACCCCAAAAGATACTATCAATTATTCATTAGGTGAGGGTACAACTCCCTCACCCTTTCACTCTCCATCCATTTGGCCTTGGAAGGATTTTGTCCCTTGAGTCCCACTCTAAGGTATTCGACATTCCCTCTCCTTGAAGTTCTAATTCTTCTGTCAAGTATGAGATCTTGTTGAATTTCATCAAGATATTTTGGCGAGAAATCATCTATTGAAGGCAGCTGAACATGCTCTCATTGATCATCAATCAAAGGAGGCTCAAAAAATCTCAAATTATCAACATTAATGACATAATATATTTGCATATAAGGAGGAAAATTTATCTTTTTACCAATCTTTAGTACCAATCTTTTCCAAAATTTTAAATGGACCATAACGGATTGGCTTGAGATTTTTACCTTCCCCTTGCAATATTTCTTTGCTGATATATAACCAAACTTCATCTCCAACCTGGAATTTGTGATCAACACGATGTTTATCATGCTTTGCCTTGTAGCTGCTTTGACTCTTTTCAAGTTATTCTTGCACTGTGTGATGTACCAATTGAATTTGATCAATGAAATTCCTTTCCTTATCTATGTCACTATTACCATCTATAGAAACATCTTTCTCAAAGATGAATTCCAAAGGTCATCTTGGCAAGTACCCAATACATGCCTCAAATGGCGATGTGTTTGTGGAAGAATGCTTTGCCCTATTGTATGCATGCTGAATGTAATGCAACGGTTCATCCCACAACTTGGGATGTTTGCTGCAATAACCTCTAAGAAGATGAATTACTTTCCTATTTACCACCTCGGTCTAATCATCTATTTGCAGATGAAATTTTTTACTCTTATTCAACTTTATGTCCATCATGTCCCATAATTTTGACCAGAAATTCCCAACAAACTGAGAATCTCGATCACTTACAATAGAAGTAGAAAGACCAAAATGAACCCATACATTTTGAAAGAAAAGATGAGTTGTTTGTTCAGCTGTAATTTTTTTCTGACATGGCATCAAAAGACACATTTTTCTGAACCTATCTAGAACAACATACAAGTAATCAAGACCTTTCCTTGACATTGGAAGACAACCTACAAAATCCATTGAGATACTCTCCCAAGGATGTGAAGGAACCTGAAGTGGACTGTACAATCCAAGTTTCCTATTACTAGGCTTACTTATTGCACATAAATAACATCCTCTAATAAAACGAGATATGCTATCAATCATGTGTAGCCAATAACAATACCTCTGGAGATTCGCTAATGTCTTTCCTACACTAAAATGTCCAGCAATCAATGAAGTGTGTGCCTCCCGTATGATATTGTTTCTTTGTCCTTGTGGTATACGTAACTTGCCCAAGTGATACAAAAAATTGTTATGCGCATGATAATCTAACTCTTCATTTTTGTTTCCTTGACTCAAACTTTCATACACATCTTGAAAATCACTATCATATGCATATTGTTCAATGTAACTTTCATGCATAACTGAATTGTGCTTGAGTATAATAGATGAATTTACAATAAGCCTAGAGATCATATCAGCTACCTTATTATAGATTCCCTTTTTATACTTGATAACCAAATGATTTTTTTGTAGAAATCCCATCCATCTAAAATGTCTTGATTGTTTCAACTTTGACTGTGATTGTAAGTATTGCAATGGCTGATGGTCGGTATGGATAATGGTATCTTTCCCCATCAAATAGTGCTTCCATTTCTTTACACTTTGCACCAATGCATATAACTCTTTGTCATAGGTGGGATAGTTAGTCACAACTCCATTAAAAAATTCAGAATGAAACGAAATAGGCTTACCATGCTGCATGAGAACTGCTCCCATCGCGTAATCACTTGCATCTATTTGGATCTCAAATGGTTGTCTAAGATTCGGAAGAGCCAATACTAGTGCTTAACTTATCTTTTGCTTTAAAGCATCAAATGATTTTTGTTTAAAATCTCCCCAATGGAAGACCTTCTTGACACTTTTCAATGCATGTAATGGAACTGCAATGGAAGAAAAATTAGCAATGAATTTCCTCCAATACTGTGATGCCCCAAGAAAGCTTTTTACCTCTGTAACTGTATTGGGCTTGGGCCAATTCAGAATGACCTCTACTTTGGAAGGGTCTATCTTCAACTCACCTCCTCCACAATGTGTCCCAAATACACTAAAGAAGTCTTGCCAAACTCACACATCGACATCATTAAAAATAACTTCTCTTTTTTCAAGACATCAAGTACCTTGTTCACATGCATGAAATGTTCATCTCTTGATTTGCTAAATATTAAAATATCATATAAGTAAAAAATGACAAATTCTTATAGAAATGGTCTTAGTACATCATTCATGACTCTCATGAAAGTAGTTGGAGCATTTGTTAGACCGAATGTCATAACTAACCACTCAAACAATCCTTGTCTAGTTTTAAATGCAGTTTTCCAAATGTCCTCCTCATCTATTCTAACTTGATGGTAACCACTTCGTAATTCTAGCTTAGTGAAATAATTTGCATACTTTAATTGATCAAGCTAATCATCAATGTGTGGGAGTGAGTAGCAATTCTTTACCGTGATTTTATTCAATGCACGGAAAGCCAAGTCTCATCCTTCTTTGGTACCAAAACAATCGGTGAACCACATGGCGAAGTAGATGGGCATATGATACCTTTGTTCAGAAATTCTTGGATTTGCCTTTTTATTTCCAAACTCTCCATATTTTACATGCAATGCATACCAATATTTGGAAGTGGAACATCCTGTTGCAGCTAAATCTCATGTTGAATTCCCCACTTGGGAGGTAACCCACTTGGTTCTTGAAACATCTCGCCATGTTGACTTACCACATCAAATAAATCAGATTTTAATTTTTCATCACATCCTTCAAAAGATTCATAGTCAACATCATCCTTTTTCTTGATCATGAGAAGCACAAAATTTTTACTTTCATTAACTAGCCTCTTCATTTGCCCTGCATTAACTAATGAAATATTCAGCTTTTTGCAATGAGCTCTCACAATATACTCCACCCCATCCTTAAGAAAATGATATTTTTTCTCATGGCGATAAACACCACTTTCCTGTCATACAAATATGGACTTCCCAAGGTAATCCCAGAAATTTCAAGTGGAACCACGTCTAATTCGACTTCATCAACAAAGTTTGCAATAATAGAAAATCGAAATATGCATTTCCTTGTAACTATAAATTGGCATTCTTAACTATCCAACCCAAAGGGTATGGTTTATGATGTGGTATGGTTTCAAGGTCAATATTTTTGACCAAGTCTTCTGAAATTAGGTTTTCTTGTGACCCACTATCAAACAATGCATAAATCTTTGTATGATTTGAAATCACTCTAACATGGAACAACTATATCCTTGTGTCTTCATTTGGAGTGTTGTTGTGACTATTTGAGGAACTAGTACTTGTTATGGCTTCCTTTCCCTTGTTGACGGTGGCTACGATCTTAGTCTCATCCACTGAATCGGATCCAAGATCTTGTTGTGTGGTGGCAGTCATCTTTTGTTCCCCTTGTTATTTGGTTTCTTAGGCCTTAGTTCGGGATGTAGTTTCCAATAGTGGGCTTCATCATGCCCCTCTTTGGAACAATGTTTGCATGTATTTTTCTCCCCTTCTTTCTTGATGCTTGAATTCTTCTTTCCCTTCCATTCTCCTCTCTTCTCTTTTCCCAACCCTTGAATTACTTCTTCTTACTACCCTCTTCCTGAATGTTATTTCCCTTGCTTCAAGATGTGTGTCTTGCACACTTATTTCATATAAGTTGTTTGGGTTAAACATAAGGATAGTGTGTTTCAAGTAGGAATGTAAACCACCAACGTATTTCAAGAGTGTGTCTTTGGAATTCAAGTTTACTCCTAATAACAAAGCCCTTGTTATAAACTCCTAGGTGTACTCTTGAACTCTTTGGCCTTTGAGTTGCCTAAAGTATTGCCAACTCATAATTTATTTTTTCATAAAGGCTAATGGATAAAACTGTCTTTTAATGGAATAAATGAATTCAACCGAAGAAATTGATATCTTACCATGAATTCACATTTCCTCTTGAGTCTTTGCCTCCCACCAAAATAGTGTTGCTCCTTCTAGCCTTAATGAATCCAAATGGATCTTTATGTCGTCCTCTTGTAGATTTTGAATTCCACAATATACTTCCAATTCACAGATCCAATTGTCTAACTTATCTGCATTTACCTCACCATTGTACATGGAAAGTTCAAACTTGATGTCCAACTTGAGTAATTTATTTTTTCCTTTTGGGGTTTTTGAATGTTGGTGGTTTTTGTGGTGGAAGTGGAAGATGAGGATGTTGATGAGATGATGAGTATGAGGATGGTGGAGATGGAGGTGGATTTCCTCCACTTCCTTTCAAACTCTTCTCTTCATCCTTCTTGTCATATGAAGTTCCTTCTTCGTGTGGAGGCTTAGAACCTTCTCTTGCTCTTTCTGCAATGAATGCATCAAACATGATTTTAACCATTATCTAAATGCCCTTGAAGTCTCTCTTGAAATATTCCTCTTCTAAATGTCCTTGAGTCTCTCCAACACCTACCATAATGGCTAAGGATTCAAGCTCAACTCCTAATGCTTGTACCTTTTCAATCACCTCAGCTTCTTGCTCAATTTGTACCTCTTCAATCTCAAGTTATGGAGATAGAACATGAGGTGCTTCAAGTGCAAATATGAGTGAAAATTTGGGTGAAGTTGATTCTCTCCCAACTCTCTTTCTTCTTGTCCTAATCTAAAGACTAACAACCAATAGCTTCCCTTCTCCTCTCTGCAACTTCAACCTTGTAAGCATCACAAAATTGCAACTATTAAAACCCTTCTTGCACAATATCAAGAAAATAAAGCAAATAACCTTTGCTCTAATACCAACTTGATCTGAAATTGATTGTAAGTTATTGTTGTGTTAATATTAGTTTCATATTTAATATGAAAATGCTTAGGTTTTCTTATTGTACAAGGGTTTATACCTTTGCTTATGATTGATAAATCAACAAACTTGATGAGATTAAGTGTATTTCATGAACATAAAAGCATGGAAACTAAATGGTTAACAACAACATATAAACACACAGCAAACACAGACAACTCAGTCAAACACACACAGTATGAAGGAGTTCACCCCTCCTGGGCTACATCTCCTTGGTACAACTTCCATGGCATTGGCTTTTGTATTAGATTCAATTGTGCAAAAGTGTTGTTTACAGTCTCCTGTTGCCTCTGCAACTTGCTCCAATGGCTCCAAAACATCAAAATCTACCAAGAATGACTCTTCCTGAGCCAAATTTGGTCAAACATTGCCTCAGTTATGGAAAAAACAATTTTTCCTATAATTTCTCCACTCAAACTGGAAGTTAGCGAGACGGCTCCACTAAAACTGGAGCTCCGCTGAAATTGGCGGGCTCCGCCAAGTCTGTCGCTAAGTTAACTGTGCATTTATGTTAAGATTAGCATGTTTAAGTGTGGTTAATAGAGGGTTAGCGCTAAGTGTTTTTAGCGCTTAACCACATATTATTATTGATTAATCCATATTATGGCATAAATAATCACATTTACAGTTTGAACTTCTCGTCAGTGTAATAGCGCTAAGCCATGGTTGTTCAGTCTTGAACATATGGGAGGAGGATGGCCCGCAGGGCTGGCCCCCTCTGGACTCCAAAATTTTGCGTTAACAAACTTTAAGTATACGTGGCATCCCATATCTATCAAGGATCATGGTGATGGTATGGCGATAGCTCTTGGAACTTGTATGGGGAAGGTCGTGGGGTCAACCCTGACCTCCGCCCCTCCATAGTCATATATTTTGTTGAAATAATCATTGCATTGAACCTTAGTTAAAAATATATGTGATATTTTATTCAACCTTGGATATAAATAATGTTCCCTTGACTATGGTTTGTGAAATATTTATTGCGACATCCATCCTTGCCATGGGGGGGGGCGCATGGCAGCCTCTGGCTACTCCATGTGCCCCTTCTCCATTGGTTCAAATTTCACGATTATAAAATAATAATGTACCCACCTAGAAATTTCAACCTTATGATTAGGAAGAAAATTTTCAATTTCCCAAGCAACATTGGTGAATCTGACTGTGACACTTGTCACAGTTTCTTTGGCTGAAAATTGGAGAATATTCCCTACATATTCCTGAGGTGTTGACTAGACTACCAAGTCATTATTATGTCATTATTCTGCATATTTTTTACTTGTTTGAGAAAATGGACAACAGACCATAACTTACTCATACAAACTTGGATTTTGATGAAACGAGTTGCGTTGGAATCATGGTGATGAGTTCTATCTGGTCGTTCTGGTTTGGAGCATTTCTGAGAACTTTCATTTTTGAGCTAAATACTAAGCCTCTGATCATGGGATCATCATCAGGGATAGTTAAAGAAAAATTTGAACTGAAACAGATGGACTATACCTTTCTAGTTTCCTTCTTTCCTGAACTGATATCCTCACAGCTGGAGTTTGTGGCTCTTCCTCTTTTGAATCTTGTTCTGTTGTAGAGTCTGATTCATCCTCCTTTAACTCAAACTATATCTTCTTAGGTTCCTTTGGTAGGACTTCATGTTTAACAACATCTTTCACCTCTCTAAACACCACATCTTGGTTGTACACAACCTTCCTTGTTTCATGGTTCCAAAGCTTGTAACCTTTTAAACCATCCTTATACCCAATAAAGATGCACCTTTCATATTTATTATCCAACTTGGTCCTTTTCTCCTTTGGAACATGAAAAAATGCATTACATACAAATACCCTCAGATGTGAAAGAGAGTGTTTCTTACCAATCCATACCCCATGTGGAGTCTTATCCTCCAATGCTGATGAAGGTGATCTATTAACCAGGTAACATGTATTCTCCACTGCCTCTGCCCAGAATTCATGTCCTAACCCGGTACCACTAAGCACGCTTCTTTCCTTTTCCATCAGCATTTTTTTCATTCTTTCTACAACTCCATTTTGTTGAGGTGTGTATGGAGTAGTCTTATTCTGTGCTATACCACACTTCTCACAGAACTCTTCAAATTCATTCTTGCAGAACTCTCCACCATTATCTGTCCTCAACACCTTTTTCTTCTTCTCTGTTTGATTTTCCACCCGAGCCTTAAATTATTTATATCTGTCAAAGACTTCAGATTTATTCCTCAAGAAATATATCCATGTATTCCTTGAGAAGTAATCTATGAATGAAACATAGTACATAGACTTTCCCAGTGATGGAACCAACATAGGTCCAAACACATTATTGTGCACAAGCTCTAATATATTGTTCACCCTCTTAGCACCAGAAGGAAAACTCACCCGATTATGCTTCCCATATAAAAAATGTTCACAGAAATCGAAATCCAGAGAGAAATTAGACATACCTTCTACCATACCATTACCATGCAGTATCTGAAGGCCCTTCTCTCCAATATGTCCAAGCCTTTGATGCCATATCATGGTCTTTTCTCCAGAGACCACTAGGCTTTCTGCTCCACTTTCAAGAACCACGGAACTGTTGCACCCATCAATAATAGTGCTACCCTAAGGCTTGTACAAAGTTCCAAGCCTAACTCCCCGCATTAATACCAGTGCTCCCTGAACCATCTTGCAGGTATCTTTATCGAACACTATTTTTACACCTGCATCATCCATCTTGCTTACAGAAATCAGATTTCTGGCCAGTGCAGGAATATGAAGAACAGCAGGAAGTGTTCTAATCCTTCCACCTTGCATCTTCAGCTTGAATTTTTCATGTTCAAATATTTTTGCCTTCCTATCATCCTCTAAGTATACATCACCACCATCATACTTCTCATACTTGCAGAACCACTCCCTATGGGGAGTGAAGTGAAAGGATGCACCTGAGTCAATCAACCATGCCTCATGATCTACATGTGTATTTGAATAAGAAGCCAAATACACATCCCCACCTTCATCTAAGGTGGTTTTTTCTTCTACAGAAGGAGCATCATCAGATCCATTTCCTTTCTCGGGAGCTTTAGATCTCCAGTCCTTTTTGAAGTGCCCTTCCTTTCTGCATTTCCATCACACCTTTACAGGCTTTCCTAGAGATTTAAATCTCCCACTCGATCTTTTTTTTTTTTAATGATCTGGGACCTTCCTCGTACGGATAAGGCATCTCCATTTTGGCCCTTCATATTTTTCCGTCTCATTTCCTCCAACAGCAAGGCTGAGACAATTTCATCAAAATTCAAGGTAGATGTATTGCTACGTATTGCAATAACTAGACTCTCCCATGAATTTTGTAGAGAACACAACAAACTAATGCACTTATATTTATCTAAGATTTTAATATCAATATATGAAAATTGACTTACCACAATATTGAAGGCATTTAGATGCTTTTTCACTGAGTCTCCATCATTCATCCTCAGGTTATACAGCTTTTCCAGCAGGAACAATTTATCCAGCAGAGACTTATATTGGTACAAAGTCCTTAACTTGACCCACAAAGTCTTTGCCATAGCTTCCCTGGATACATTCAACAATATTGAATCTGAGATACACAACCGTATTGTGCTCTTTTCCTTCCAATCCAAATTCACCCAGTCTTCATCTGACATTGTCATTGGTTTAGTACCTAGATCTACCGCGATCCACTTATCTTTATCCACTAGCATATCCTCCATCTTTAGCTCTCACAACTCAAAACTCTCACCATTAAATTTCTTGATCTCTATCTTTCCACTTCTCTCCATCTTCTTTCACTGTAAGAATCGATCCAGCAAATCTCCCACTGAACAGGTTCTAGCACAGGCCTAAGTAGAAAACCATTCAGTGGCAAAGGAGTCCCCTTGAAGTCGAAACAGATTTGATACCAAATGTTGGGAATCACAATTTCTGTTACACCGAAACCCATAGATGTTAGTCAACAATCGCATTTCCAGATATAAGGATCCACGAGAGGCGGTTAGTCCATGTCTCAAAACACACAGGGAGCATTGTTTTATCCATTGTCCAATAATTTTCATTAGACAAAAAACCCACAAGTGGTATTAAAGCACAGGTCACGAGTTCGATACACACCTGGATCGCATTAGGGGGGATATTGTTGGTCATTGGATAAACCAATGCTCCCCGTTTGTTTCACGACATGGACTAACCGCCTCTCATGCATCCTTATCTCTGGCGTTGGGAATCATTATTTCCATTAGACCAAAACCTGCAAGTGGTATCAGAGAATAGGTTACGAGTTCGATACACACCCAGCTCATATTGGGGGGGATATTGTTATACATTGGATAAACCAATACTCCCTGTGTGTTTTGGGACATGGACTAACCACCTCTTGTGGATCCTTATCTCTAGCGATGTGATCATTGACTAACACCTGCGGGTTTTGGTCTAACTGAAATCGTGATTCCCAACAAAAACTACGTAGTGAGGTAGTCCTGATGGGTAGGAACTGCGTATTGTGAAATTCCTAGTACCAAGGTCATAACTAGAGGTTTGAGACTGCATAATGCACAACTTAGGGGAGGCTGGGTGAAGCTAGGTTACTTGGTCGGAATTTTTTTTTCTTCTGAAAATGGCTAAGTGTGGGATTGGTGAGATTAGTGTGAATTGTGATAAACTTTGATTTTGATTGTACACTTAGAGTAATTTTAACTACTCAACTACATAGATCATCCATAACACATGAACAAGTCATATCCCTTCGTGTGACAACTTTATGACTAGTTATGACAAGTGTGACACTAAAGATACACTTTGCGAAGACCGCAATGATACATGTGCGACAATGCTTAAAACTTTGGAAATGAGTGTGACAAACACTTACAAGGTTATATCAACTCATTTACACAAACATGGACTCTTTAAACCACTAGAAAAATATTATAAACACGATGCAACAAGAACATGCCAAAAGATGACACTTTTCCCATCTTGCAAAAGGGAACACAACACTTTCAGAAAACAAATGAAATGAGTTCCAAATTTTGTGACAATAATGAACAAGACTAAGGAAGGCTTTGAAATTAGGTATAGGAATAAAAATTTGACGGGATTGTAATAGCTATAATAATTGTTGACACACTGGCATAATTTCAGCTTCTCTATCTCGATTAATTTCTTTCATCCAGGGCCTTGTTTCTTTGGGGATTATTGATTCATTTTGCAGATTACTTTGGCTCCCTCACTTACCCAGTGAATAGACAAAGTCCCCATCATCCCTTTTCGGTTTAAATCAACAAAAAAATTATCATTATCACAATGTTTCGAGTAGGGAAGGGTAGTGAAGCTCGCGAGTTTAATATTTTTAGAGCATAATATTTTCATCTCTTATGTTTCTCTTCTGCCAACAGGGCTGAATAGTACCCCGATGGAGTCACTAAAAGAATGCAAAAATTTCTTCGTTGTCAGCAAGCCTGAATAGTACCCTGACAAAGTTTCTTGTTTCACCTCTCTACACAGGAAGAATTTCTCTTCTTTCGCCTTTATTTATTTATTTAAAATAGGATTATGCATTGACACTTATTAATATTTGGGCAGAAGATGGATCTTGACTTATTGAGAGAAGGAGAGGTTGTTCCTTCGGAGAAGCTTGTAAATACCTTTGATTTAGTTTTTCTCGTTTATATTTTTCCCCTTCTCCTATTCTAATGATTGGATAGTCATGGAAACACAAAAACATAAAGGACTAAATATAGGTACAAGTTTTCCTGAATAGGCATGAGTTCATGGTTTGACCAAAACTCTCCTTACAGATGGACCATATTTTCCGTCAAAACCTCATCGAAAAAAATAAATAACCAACACAAGGAATATGGATCAAAGGCTAAGCAAATGTTGAAGTGTCACAAGAATCCTTTAGACTTCATCCACATAAATTCTTGAAAATCAACACATGGACTAGAACAACACTTATTCACATAATGCAAACAAAGCAAGAAACAAAGAAAAAAACAACAACAAAAACAAACATAAAAATACTATGTACATAGTGTAGGGCACAACTCCTCATGAAAATTGAAAATAATGCTTCAAATAATTTCCATTGATAGGGAGAGAGTCAATCTTACCTTCAAGTGCTTGAAGACGATAAGTGTGTTGGCCAGTATTTTTGTGTACTATGAATGGACCAATCCACATGGATTGAAACTTAGTGTTTTTTCCTTTTTCCTCATGGGCTTTGTCCCACTTCAAGGCTAATTCACCCACCCTAAAGTTTTTATTCCCTGTATACTTCTTGTTGAACCACCTCTTGCTACGACTCTAGTGGAGTGAAAAATTTTCGGGGGATTCGACCTTTCTTCCTATAGCTTGTGAATGGTGTCTATCCTATCTTGCACTAATAGACATGGATTTCCTTGGGATTATTTTGAGAGTTTGAGAGTAGGAAAGTATATATTGGGCTGGAGAATGGCTTATTTTTTGTATACTAGGAAGTAAGGGGAGGTGTTCATGGAGGGCTTAGGCATGACTCAGTCAGCCCAAAAAGAATTTATCAAAGAAGAGTTCCAGTGCCTTTATTCAGAGAATATGGTCTTCTTGATGATTGGAATCAGGTTCTTATTCATGGATTCAGCATGAACATTCCCTTAAGGATAGAAATTAGCAGAATTCTTCAATACAATTCCATTTTCCAATGCAAATTCATATATTTGTAACGATGAAAAGTATGTTGCATTATAGAAAACAAGTGAAGTAGGAATTTCGAAACCAGAGATGATGTTTTATTGTAGAAAGTTAATGACTTCCTTCTCATTCACCTTTTTTGAGTGGAAAATCCTTTTTCCATCATGTGAATTAATTTGTGGCAGTGAGAATGTTGCGGTGCTTCTTTTATTAATGTGGAAATATTTCTCAAATAATTTCCAAGACCCACTATTGAAAAGGTTCTTCCACTGCGATAGGTGTAGTGGGGTGGCCAACTTCTTATTTTTGTTGGCACACCTTTGACAGACCAAACATTTGTAGGCATAAGCATGAGCATCTTTGAATATTTTATGTTAGGTCCCTATATTACTAGTTTAGTCCCTTATTGTTATTAGTGTAGCCCCTTATTGTTATTGTTGTACCCCTGTAACCCCAATATTGTTATTATTGTGCCCTTACATTATTATTGTTAGGTCGGCTAGGATTATATTGTGGCCCCATGGACTCCTATAGATAGAAGGAGGTTTTCGTCATTTGTATCATTCAAGAACTGTTCATTTATGTAATTTATTGGAGGTTTCCCCCTCAAAGTGGCTGATTTCTAAGGCGTTGATCTCTCTTTTCTTCTATTTTGGAGCTGGTTTCACAACATTGTAGGCCAATAAAAACCGACCCACAGGATTTTGTGTGTAGTTGTGTTTCCCGAAAAGTTTCCCCCGAATGGTCCATCGTGGAGATCACACAATACCTTTTCTGAGTCATGTGCTTCCAAACACCTAAGAATTACTTCATTATATGTATAAATTGGTAAGATAATGCTTTAAGTTTTAGTGCCCTCTTCTTCCATGAAAAAAAATGGGATGGCACAGTGTCGTGCTCAAGGTATTAGTGGTAGAGGCTCGCTTGATATTGTACATTTCAATTTCTTTCTCCCACCCTAAAAGATCTTCCTCTTCCTTTGTGTCCACTGCTTCTAATGCTAATTAACAAAGACCCTGGCCCTTGATTGTGTGAACTGGCTTGATCTCTAAATTGTATTCTTTCAAACTAGTCATCCAATTTTCCCTTCTCTCACCTAACTCTGGTTGAACAAGCAGTGACTTGATTGCTGGGTGTGGGACAAAGATAATGCAGTGAGTTTTCAATAAATAGGGTTGAAAGTGCTTCACCGCCTTATATATTTCATAAGCTTGTTTGTCCACGGAGGTGTAGTTGAGTTCGGGTCCTTGTAAATTTTCACTCATGAAAGAGATAAGTCGCTCGTTGATTAGATTGTCCTTTTGTGTGAGTACAGTGGCAAAATAAGTGTCAGAAGCAAAGGTGTAGAGAAAAAAATCTTTATCAAAATATGGGATGTATAATGTGGTTGTTTCTGTGGCAACTTGTTCAATACGAGAGAACACATATTTTTCCCTTTTTTCCCATTTGTAGATAGCATCCTTCTTCACCACCTCTTGTATTGGTTTGAAAATCTGAGCATAGTCAAAGATGAACACGCGGAGGAAATTAATTTTCCCTAGGAAGGACTGCATAGCCTTCTTTTTTAGTGGGAAAGCAATCTGTGTGATTGTTCTAACCCTCTCCAAGACTACCTTAATCCCACTTTTGGAAATTATGTGGCCCAAGAGACTACCCTCAGACACTGCAAAAATATTTTCCTTGGGATTTAGGGATATCCTGTACTTGTGACATCGCTCGAAAATTTTCTTTAAGTGACGTATGTGGTCTAACCTTTGTTTGGAAAACACTTTCACTTCATCAAGATAGACCACCACACTTTGTCCAATCATCCCGTGGAATGTGATGTCAATAGCTCGTTGGAATGTTGCACCAGCATTAATTATCCCAAATGCCATTCGCCTGAACACAAGCATGCCCCACTTCATGTGGAAAGTGGTTTTAAGCCTATCAGGCTCTGAAACCAGAACCTGGTTATATCTTGAGTATCCATCTAATATAGAAAACATTTCTGACCTCGGTATTGTTTGTAGTATTTGTTCCATAGACAATGGGGTAGTTTTCTTTGTCCGAGGCGCGATTCAGATTTTGGAAATTGACACATAAACAAATTTCCCCATACTTCTTTCTTACTGGGAAAAAATTTGATACCCATGTTGAATGTCATAATTTTTATATGATCTAAGCATCCAACAATTTTCTTAATTATTTCTAAATAACGGGATCAAATGTGATGCAGGGATTCTCGGTTAAATCAAAATCCTAGCATATAAACAAAGATTACTTCACCCAGCATGAAAACTCTCAATTATTCTTCATTAAAACCATAAATATTCAGCTTAAAAATGCACATGAAGGGAAAGAGAGCCATACAACAAATATACTGATATTAAAACATAAAAATTCTCTGGCCAAATATTACAATGGGCGGCCTCTTGGCTCTCGGCCCTTCAAACCATCTCTCTTTCTCTCTTTTACTCCTCACTGCTCTCAGTTGTGTTTCATCCTCACAAAACCCTCCTATATATACATAAATAATGAATTTATTTCACTCCATAAATTCATCCACACAAATCTCAACTTAAATCTAATTTAAATTTATTCTAGTTTTGGACTCAACAAAGTCCCGTATATGGAATTCCTACTCCCTATATTATCTACCTAATTCCACTCCACTCATATCCTTTAATTATTAAAGAATATTTACAAAAATCCTCACATTTATAATTTTCTCCTAATTTATTAAAAATAAGCAATTTAATTAATAAAATAATTAAAATGTCTCACCCCCCTTATTACATAATTGAATAATGAAAATTTGGCTTGGATGCTCCTGCATCAAACTCCCCAAGTATAGAATTTTTCATAGACTCTTGTCTATGAGGTCAGTCACTTTTCTGTAATACTGCGACAGCCACAAGTCCTGATGACTTGCTCCCTCTAGGATTCCATACTTTGTTCAGTCGCTGGTCCTTAGAAGTATCAACTCGATTTGATAACTCATCCTTCACTCTGTTGATCAGATTCCATCGACTTCTCCAACATT
The DNA here is from genome assembly GCA_034641835.2 of Pinus albicaulis. NCBI lineage: Eukaryota > Viridiplantae > Streptophyta > Pinopsida > Pinales > Pinaceae > Pinus > Pinus albicaulis. Next base: position 1,526,560,847 of record CM076580.1, read on the forward strand.
TTCTTTCGCAAATTCCTCAGAGTAATACTTCTTTGTCGAATTCTTTCATCTCCAACTGAGCTGAACTCTCAACTTTCTGCAATGGAAAGTAATTAAGAACTCCTTCTTGAGTACAATTAGAAACAACTCTCTTGTCCATTGTTGTACCTGCATTCACCAACAAATTGTTAGTTTTAAAAAGATAATACCTTTCGGTCTCTTTTGATGCTTCAAATACCAATCCCCCACCATCGAATTTCTAGACTTCAATAGATCCTGTTTTGAATTGTTGATTTCTTCCATCTCCATCCTGCTGGATCAATATTTCTGTCTCCTTTATGTCTCTACAGACATAACTTTCTTGCTGCTTCTAATCTTCCATCTCAACGCCAAATAATTTATGCTTGATTTCTCTGATTTTGACATCATATTTGTTAATGTCGATTTCTATACCTATAGTTACATCATTATCTGAAAAGTTATAACATTCATTCAACTCCATAAATGTTAAAAACATTTCATCCCTATCATGCATAGTAACTACAATTTCTTCTGGATCAGGTTCTACAATCTTTACTTCTCCATTAGGTTCCTTAAGCCATCGTTACAAGAACTCGATTTCCATGTGAAATATTTTCAGCACTTCATTACAACTTTCATTCCCAGCTTCATTCTTCTTCTGGAAATCTTTCTGAGTTTTCCTGGTTTCAGCATCATTACATTGTAAACTTTTTTCATCAAATTCACTAAACAAATACATTTGTTTACCTCCTTGGAATATCTCTTCAGTATTTCCATTATGATTATGCTCCATAACAGCTTCAACTTGTTGTCTTACTCCAAACAATAATTCATTTATGATTTATTCCCATTGTAACAAATCAGTACCTTCCTCCTCTGAAAGGCATTCTCCATCAGACTCCACTTCAAGAGTTTCATTCTCCTCTGTGACAGTTTCACGAGCCCGTTCACTGTCTTTCGCACATCTTGCAAACATACATAAACTGTGAGAAAAAATTCAAGGTTCCATAGCCTCATCTGCTTCTCTTGCCAACACATCTTTAGACCTTTCTGAACTATCCCAATAGTTCATGAGATCTTCCTCATTGATCTCTTCACCCAGACTTTCACCCTGTTCTGGGCTACAAATGGAAACATCCATTTTTAACTCAACCTCTCTGAGTTCTTCACTCCTCAACATCTGCTTGAGCTTCCTTAGCTCTTCTGCCAACTGTATGTTTACCTGTTTTTCCCTCTTTGCACGTAGCCTCTACCACTTTACTTTCTTTCTCATGGTCCAACCATGTGTCTTCTCTTTCACATTTTCCTGCAAAAATTCTATTAACAGTTCAAGATGAATTGTTATCTCAACCTTCTCCTGCTCGTACTCTTCATCCATCAACTTCTCACATATTCCACTTACCTTGGCATTCTCCTTCTCCTTCCTTCTGCTGTGGTCTTCATCAAATCTTCGAAAATTAATATCAACAGTCATCTTCCCCTCCTTTGTGAACTTCATCAGTTTACGTGTGGATTTCATTTAATCCACTTCTCAGCAATCCTTCACACTTGTTGTTCATCAAAAATGAAAGTTCTCCTCCTGCGCTTGGCTTCTTTTGGTTCTCTGTCTTGGAACCAATCTGTGGCAACCCTCTTGCTTCACTTTGCTATGAACAACACTTTAGTAACTCATGTGTTACAATAACCAATTCTTTGGGTGTCGGACTCAGCCGATCATGCACCCAATTATATTCAGACTTTTGACTTATCTTACGACTCTTTGACTTCAGACTTACACCAGTTCTTCATCTTGGATGAAAATACTCAATCTCCACTCAAACTATCCAAACTTTCATTTGACTCTAACATCTGTTTTCACTTCAAGACTCAACCCAATAATGATGGCAATGGATATTTTGACTTAATTCAAGTTATACAATCCACCAACAATCATACACCCCTAATACATTTTTAGGATTTAAAATCTTCACTTTCTTTCATATTTCATTCTTATGAAAAATCATCAGTTTTCCCTTATCATTTCACATGATACTGAAGTCTTTAGTCGAAATGCGATTCAGATTTTTCAAGATTTATTTTAAGGTGAAAATAAATAAACCATTCAATCTTCAATGTTCAAAAATACATTCCTGAATTATCATACCTCATGCTTCTGTCAAGGTTATTTAATAAACCTTTCTCTCTACAGTCTCAACCTCTGGTTTCCACTCTTCTATGTTGTATTTGTCACTGTAAATACTCGCATGCCCATAAGCTCGTCATCTTAATGCAAACATTTCCCTGCACTTTTATGCACCATACAACATCAATTCACATCTCTTCACCTGTGTACAGAGAACATGTTTTCAACCTCTTCAATGAATAATGTACAACTCGTACATCACATCCATTCTGAATATCACCTCCTTAGATACCATCATAAATATTTTACAATATCAAGAAATTGTGTTTACAATCTTAAAACACAATAAAAAGAATTTTTCCCATTCCGACTACAAGCCTTGGTCCAAAATGACTTAACCAAAACTGTGAAAAATTCACATTATGCATAATAAACCCTCTCACATAAAAATTCATGTCTCTCTTTATATCACCCAGGATTAGTACATTCTCATTTTCCATTCATTTAAGAGAAACTTAATATTCTTTAAAGCTACTGTGGTGATAAAACCTTATACCTCCGCATTTATAACATTTCCACTTTAATTTTGAACAACATGTTGACATATTTATAAATCATCCCCGTAAAAATACTTATCTAGAGATTCGATTTTGGTTAAGAAAACCAAACATGTCAACATATAATATGCTTGCCCCACAATTTTACTTAACATACCTTTCCAATTTTCTGCGCCCTTCTAATTTGTCTGAGTGAACCTACTCTCAACCCATTCACTGGTCTCTTCACAAGTAATATCTCCAAATGCGCTTTTAACATTCATGTCTATGCGAATTGCAAATTTGTAATTTCAGTTTTACTGCTCCATGGCCTTCATTATCACAGATCATGATTGTGTGTGCAATCATTGAGATCTCCATCGATCCCTGTCTCTCCTCGATGCACAGCTTCCCTTCTAAGTACAAGTTTGGATTCATTGCCTGTCACCTTAACTCCAGATTCATTCTTCACATATGATGAAACTGATTCATTCTTATCACTTAGTATGCAACTCTAATTTCCATTCCAATTAAAACATATAACCATGATCCTTATTGCAGCTCTATTTAGTTATACAAACTTCATTCCAAAACTTAAAGGAATTCTTAAGGGATCGTTGGTATATATATAACAATGGGAATCAAATTCGTTGTATTATCAAATGTGGAATCTGTTTTAAACAAAAATAAACACTGCCTTTTTTTTTTTTGAACCCACTGTCCACACAAATCATCACATAGCCATTAAAAAACATACCCAAACAATATGATGTCAACTAGATATATGCAAATTTGAATACACGGTCCATATAATGGCTTACGCAGCTTCTACGGGTATGTGTAAATGTTTTACACAGTCTTCACGAAATTTGAAACCGCACACAACATACCCAGGGTATTTCATGTGCCATATTCCATATACAATTATTTCCATACATCATCCGCTGCTCACAAGTTATTTAAACGCGTTGCTATGGTAACATTACCTGCGCCCACACTTTGACTGCAACTTCAATGTGTTAATGTTGTTTCGTCCACCTTTCATCTGTGTTATTGCTCCACGTTAATGCTGCTCCGTCCACCAACTTATACACCAGCGTTTGTTGTCTTTCCTTCCGAATACACCAGCGCTCATGTGTTCACATATCCATCTCCGACACAAATATAATTTGCAGATTCAACCAAAAAAAAAACATATAATTTCTGCAACAATTCGATTCACAAATCATCGCACAATCCAGGTTCGATGCGTCAACAAAACAACGACTGCTTCAACATAAGAACTTCGCCATTGGACCACTGCACAGATTTCATGTTGGAGAATTGCATCCTTCACCAACTCACGACCTTCGCCGAGTCTGCCAACAACACATGCAACTTCTCGCAGATTTTCACCGCACCACCACTCAACATTCATTTTTCACTATACACAGAATCTTTTTCTGGGCTTTGATACCAAATGATGCCAAGATACTAGATTAAACAGATCCTAGCATATAAAATTTCGAATGCTTCCTTCACGCATTAAAATCTCAATTTTTCTTCATTAAAACCATAAATATTCAGTGTAAAAATGCACATGAAGGGAAAGAAATCCATACAACAAATATACTGATATTAAAACATAAAAATTCTCTGGCCAAATATTACAATGGGTGGCCTCTTGGATCTCGGCCCTTCAAACCATCTCTCATTCTCTCTTTTACTCCTCACTGCTCTCAGTTGTGTTTCATCCTCACAAAACCCTCCTATATATACATAAATAATGAATTTATTTCACTCCATAAATTCCTCCACACAAATCTCAACTTAAATCTAATTTAAATTTATTCTAGTTTTGGACTCAACAAAGTCCCGTATATGGAATTCCTACTCCCTATATTATCTACCTAATTCCACTCCACTCATATCCTTTAATTATTAAAGAATATTTACAAAAATCCTCACATTTATAATTTTCTCCTAATTTATTAAAAATAAGAAATTTAATTAATAAAATAATTAAAATGTCTCACCCCCCTTATTACATAATTGAATAATGAAAATTTGGCTTGGATGCACCTGCATCAAAGTGTCATATTTACTTTCTTCAATTTATGTTGAAATGGCTTGGCCCCTTCTTTTATCGGTATTGGCATGCTAGATTATTCGTTTCATAAGTCTTGAGCTCATAATATGTACATGAGAATAAATCTCGATACTGCCTGAATAGGAAGATAATGGCTTGCTTCTCTTGAGGTGTACAACAAGTACCAAGATTGACATACTTCGAATCTTTTTTTTGCTCCCAAATTAATCTGCTCATGCGACAACTTGGAACTGTGGGTTTTAGGTTGACAAGTCCCCAGAAATGATTATGAAAGTCGTACATATTTTCCAAATATACCACGCCCTTTGGCATGAGATTTCCTTTACTTGCATTGGTTGCATCCTGCAATTTCTTCTCATGCTTATCTTCCTCGATCGTTGTGTCTTTGAACATATTAGCATTTGAAATGAAGCACAACATCTGTTGGTCATCATTGAAAATGCATAAATTAGTAATATTACTAAGGATAGATGGTTTATAAATAATTTCTATTGAAAAACCATCTTTCAATGGTTATAACCTAGCAACAACATTTTCTAATGCATCTGCAGCTAGGTTACGGAATATTGGAACAAAAATAATATTGAAAGCTTGGAAATGTAAAATTTAACGCCATACCTCTTGTTGATAATTCTTAAGATGAGGTGACACGCTATGTATGGTATCGTGTACCTGTCGTACCACAATTTATGAGTCACCTACTGCTTTTAGGAATGCAATGTTAAGTTCAATGTCTCTTTGCAAGCCCAAAATGAGTGCCTCATATTTAATAGTGTTGTTCGTGCACTTGAATTCCAAGCGGCTAGAGATCAGATTTTTTCTCTGCAGTTGGTCTATTAAAATGCAGCCAGCTCTAGAGTCATCCTACATTTTTGAGCCATCAAAGTAAAAAGTGCACATATCATATGTACAAGGGCTATGAATTACACTAGTACTATTACTACTACTACTACTAACTGTACAAAGGTCCTTTCCACTAATTGGACTAGGAAGGAGCTCCAACTGTGTTTCTGGTGGGACTAAGGATGGTTGTGCAAGATAACACCCTAGTTGATTTTCCAGGAATAAATTGCCGAAAATAAGTTTTGTGAAAGCCACTAGTTCATTATGCCCATTCACGGGAGTAACATTATGCTTCAAGTATCTTTATGAGTTCATTCAAATTTGGTTGTTTCTTCCCTTATACGGAAGCCATAGGTGTGACCAGTTTGTAGAAACGTATCCTTGTAACTTGCTCGACCAATATTTTCTCAACAATACTATGTATGCATTTGATATGTCCATAATCACTATGTCTATACACTAGTGAACTCGATTTTCAGATGATAGATGGATAATCACGTCTTTGAGTTCACCAACTACGTGGGCAAGAGTCTTGTCCAACTGAGTAATTTTTCATCTATTTTGTTCCATTCTGCATTGATTTTCTTTGCGATAGTTAATGGCATTACATTTACTGGTGTACCAGAATCAAATAAGAAATTGTGTATATTGAAATTGAAAATTTCAAAAGTTAACAAAAACGAAGGGCAGAGTGTATTTGCTTCCAATGTTAAAGTGTTAAGTAGTGACTCAAGGGAACTAGAAGAAGTATATGATCCCTTGTCTGAAGGGGAATACTTACCTGTGGAGGGCTGCCCGAGTGCTTGTAAGAGAATGTCCCACTGGCTCATGATATTTTTTAACTCAAACATTGAAATATTTTCACGAACCTTCTTCATTTCCTCAACTATATTTTAATCCACAACAGGAAGAATGGATGAAGTTTATGGGGGAGTGACTTGGTTTCTGACTTCCAAAGTGATGGTTCTATCCTTAATACTTACAGAATTACTTTTCGTTGAGACTACTTTCCCAAACTTGCTATGAGTGTCCTGTGTTGAGCTAACGGGTGGACCAATTTTTCTTAGCAAACTTTCTTTGAGTCTCTATTTATTCAACTCTGTTGTAGTGGTCGTCCCCTGGCTTCTCAAATTGTACTGGTTCATCTACTTATGGGCCGAGGGATCACTAGTAGGTTACTTCTTGGTTTTTCTCTTTTGAGATGTGAGTATGTAATTAAAAAAATTTACTACATGCCCCACACTTGAAGTTTCTTTGATTGCAGTAGGTTCTTCCTTTTATTCTACAGGCTCAATTTGCTCATCAATAAGTATCGCATCGCAAATATGTGTAGCAAGAACATTCATGGCGTGGTTCCATTGTGGGCATGTTTTCTCAGAAGGATAGGCTTGATGATATATGTATCCATGCCCAAAGTTTCATAATTCAACACGATGTTCGAGCTTTGTACATACTTTGTTGGTTGGTTACTACCACTGCTCGAATTTGCGTCCCTTCTAAGTAGGTTGAATATGGGAGGATTTTTTCTCGCGGTGGTCTCACTTGACCTTTGTTTGAGCTCTTCCATCTCATTTGACAGATTTTTGACAGGACAGGTCAAGCTTTCAAGATCGTACAGTTATTTCTCTTTGGTCCTGCTTACAGAGGCCTGAGACATTTTACACGTGTCTTTGGAGTCTTTTGTTGGGCCATCATTTGTGATGACTCCAATTACGTGCAAGTCCTTCTCAACCGTGATCGCCTCTTCATAATTTTCTATCAATGTTTGTTTCGCGGATTGCTTCACAAACTACACAATTCTTGCCAGAAAGGCAAATGTGTAGTAACCTATTGTGATGGAATCATGAGGTTTCATGTTTTCTGGAAATTTATTCACGACATATTTGAACCTATGATTGAAAGCTCTCACTTTCTCATTTTTCTCCATCTTTAGATTATCCAGCTCTTTCAATAACATGGCGAGGGTCTTATCATTAGCAAATTTTTCAAGGAATATTTTCTTAAACCCCTTCCAATTCTGGATAGATCTCAGTGGAAGGTTGTGATGCTATACAGTTTCTCTACCGTCTAAGGTACACGAAAAAATTATACATGCAACATCACCGTGGTGTACCTTAAGTGTTTGCAGATGTAGGTAAAAGTTATCCAAGTGGTCTTATGCTTTCACTCTTTTATCAACATCAAACTTCGTTAAGAGCTTTTCTGAATGCTTAGGCATTTTGTGTAAAACACTTGGAAGTGTAAGTGGGCCCGGAGTCATCCAATCTAGATATTGGTATGCCATGTTTTCATCTTCGCTCTCCTCCTCTTATTTATCAGAAACTGATGGATCTCCTTCTTCTTCCTCCTCATCACCTAACCCGTGGAAAGTTGCGTCTGAGAGTACAATGTTATCTCCATCACCATCGTGAAAGAGAGGATGCTCTTCTACTTTCTCCACGGAGTCTTCTAATTCTTCAAGGGTGGAAAGAACCAAATCTTCAAGGGTAGAAACCACTATCCCTATAGGGGTATTTTTGTTCTTCTTTGGAGAATACGAAATATGAGTACTCTCGGGATCAATCCAACAACTTTTGTGAACTAGCGGGTTATAGGAAGGATGGCCAAAATGCGATCGTATGGGATTTCACAAGTCCATTTGAGATTAGGTTGAGAAGAGTCACCAACTTCAGAAACACAAGTAGGGGAGGTGTAATGAATGTTGTTTCCTTAACGATAAAATGTGATGTTGGAGTCGATGGGTTTATCATCCATAAAACAATGGCTTCCCTCCTTCTAGCACTAAAAATGGTGATGGTGTTAGAGCCGACAACATTTAGGGGATCTACCTGGTATGAAGTCCCAATTAGACCTCACATTTTTTGGTGTAGGGGTCCCATCCGAAATAAATTTCTGATTGTTGAATTCTTAAAGATCTTCCTTGGCTCTAGTTTTCAGGAAGAGAGAGTAGTGCAAATGTGCTTTCGCAAAGCAAGGGGGGTGTGCCTAATGAGTGTTCAGTTATAAGTGCGTCAAGGTTCTTCTACTACGGGAGGAGAGAAATAAGTTTGCTTCTAAGAGAGAGGTAATAGTACCACCCAAGAAGAGAAGCACTTGAATCAAAAGGGTTTGTCTAACATCCAGCAGAATAGTCCACAAGGGATGCAATGATAATTACAACCAACAAATAGGAAATGCATTCCTAATGTCTTGCAGAATAGTCCACAAGGATGGGACAACAATAGAAACCATTGAAGTACATTCTCAATAAGATAAGTACTAAAATAGCCGAAATAGTTCAACTATTTTAGCACATGTGAAAGCAAACATGAACTACAAACATCTGCAGAATAGTCTTACAAACATTCATATTCAATACATGAAGAATGTTTTGGCCTTGAATGCTTTTGTTATTAAGTAAAATTTCCAAGACACGTGTACATTGAACATCACTAACTCCAATAGTGGATCATAAGAGACACTCCTTTCTCCATAAGAGAACTAGCTTATCGTTGTAATGCAGGTGGAGCCAAGGTGAAAAGTATTTTACTCATACAATGAGGGAGTATATATAACCAAGAGGTGATGCCTCCTCCTTGTGACTCTTTGACTACCCTCATGATTGTTTGACTTCCTATGAATTTTCAACTTACATGACCCTTCATATCCCATGTGTGTACTTTGAACTTCCACTTTACAATACATTTTAAATACAATATACATGATCCATAATAATGATGTGGCATATGACCACTCATGACATGACATGACATACATGGACTTCTTGATGATATGGAAATGTCAAGCCACTTTTGTTGTTGAGTGTTGGATATCTTCTTGAAGATTCTTTTGTTTTCACCTCTGCATGGCTTGGTGATAAGGAGTCTTCAATGATCTCAAGTCTTAGATAGTGATTGCAAACTAATGTCCCTTCACTTTCTCTTGATTAATCAACCTGTGAGTTCATATGAAAGAGTGTCTTTGAGCATGCTTTCCTCCTTCATCTCCTTCTTCGTCTCCTTGTTCATCATCTCACCATGACATGATAGGGTACATATTCTTCCAATTCACTCATGACTAGATGACATCAATCTGAAAACCCCTAGCCTAAGATGGTGCATTCTTATCCATAAACTACGCCCAGAACAAGTGACAGTCTGGGAAGAGAGACTCAATGACTAATAATTTGTATATTTCATGTGGAAAAGGGGAATCCATGAGCATTGAGACTGCGAAGTGCGCAATTTAGGTTGGGTTGAGGAGAAAGACTGCGCAGTTTCCAGAGCCAGTGTGATAGGCTAAGGGGATTGGCATTGGGAAAGATTACTGTGCAGTTCCAGGGGACAAGGAAGGTTTGGATACTGCGCAGTTCAAGGGATCGTGGATTGAGCTTAAGACTTAAGGTTGTGAACTGTGCAGTTTAAGCTGGGTTGGGAGACATGATTGAACCATTCTCAAGGTCAAGGCTGGAGCTTGGGCACAAAAATTGTACATTGAGGAAATCCTGATGGGTAGGAACTATACATTGGCCAGTGCCAAGCTGCAAGGTCACAGCTAGAGGGCTGATACTACGTAGTGCACAGCTCAGGGGAGGCTTGGTGAAGCTAGGTTGCTTAGTCGGGAAGTTTTTCTGAAAATGGTTGTGGGATCAGTGAGATTAGTGTGAAATGTGATAAAATTCGACTGTGATCACAAAATTAGAGTATTTTTAAAAAATTGGCAACATAGATCATCCATAACACATGAAAAAGGCATTTCCCTCCATGCGACAACTTTATGACTAGTTACGAAAAATGTGACATTAAAGATACACTTTGCGATGACTGTGACGACACTTGTGTGAAAACACACAAAACTTTGAAAATGAGTGTGATGAACAATTACAAGGTTAAATAAACTCATTTTCACTAAGATGGCCTCTTGAAACCACTGGAACATGCTTATACACACGATGTGACAACCAAAATGCAAAAAGACGACACTTTGCCCAACTTGCAAAAAGGAACACAACACTCTAAGGAAAAAAATGAAATGAGTTTCAAAGTTTGCAACAACAATGAACAAGACCAAGGAAGACTCTGAAATTAGGTATAGGAAAAAAAATTGGAGGGGATTGTAGCATCTACAACAATACTATAAATAACAAAGAAAATAAAAGACTACACATTGGGGTAATTATGACCAGAGAAACCATTTTCAACGAAACTGATAAAAAGAGAAACAAATACTTATACATAAAGTAATATTCGTATTAATAAGAATAATTTTGGAAAATATGCATGTATATAGAACTTGAATAACTTAATAACAATATAGCCATGAAATAAGAGTCTCTTGAGACCCAATATCATTTGAAATCATTCCTTACTATGCAAAAGAACTAAAAACCCAGAACATTAATCATGCAAATCACATGTCGGAAAATCTTGTTAACATAGATAATTTGGACTGAATACCCCGAGAACGACAAATGTAAAAATAGGGTAAACCCTCATTAAACAAAATTTGGAGTCAAATGCATGAAGAAAGCCTTAGAGATTTCCAAAATTTAAAGGAAAACATTTGAGATTGTATTACAATATCTAGGAAGGAAGACGCAAAACTTCCAATCTTTATAGTTACCTAGAAATTCAAAATAAATCACAGTTTACAATGGAAGTTTGCTTCAGAAAATTTTACAGGAAAACTCAAAACCCCAAATCTCGGAGTAACATCAAAGAAACACATTAACTAGCTCCAAAATTTACTAAAATGATCTATTACATTAAAGCCCGGCTAAATTGCCTCTATGACCAAAGAATAGATGAGGTTCGAGCAGCCACAAGAATTTGGAATAACCTATGTTGCCAGGAAACGTGGGTGCGGGGATGGGGACGGGGACGGCACTTTTTGAAACATTGTGCGTGGGTTCATCTGGGTATTTTTATATTAATATATAATATATATTATAAATTTATAATTTATATATCATATATAAATTATAATTACTAATAATTTATAAACTTTAAATATTTAAACATGCACATCATTCAACCCTTTGGACCAGTCGCACAAGGATGAATAAACACCCATATAAGAGATCACACATACATAGATAACGTTAAACATAATATTTAAACATGCACATATTTTTACTAATGGATGCAACCCATATTATGACGGCCAGCACAAGGATGAATAAACATCCATATAAGAGATCACACATACATATGTGTGCGTAGCACCTTAAGGATTTTTAGGATTTCATGTTTTTGAACATCGATAAGGTTGGTTAACATTTTTTAGTTGTAACATATAGAAAACCAATTAGAAGCAAGTTATCTACCAAATTTCAAGCCTACTTCTACCCTTTTATAGCTAGTAGTTGTTTAGAATCTAGATATGTTTGTTTCATTCTTGGTAACATGTATGACCCCTGTTATTTAAATTTAAAATGTCTTAGGCGTTGTTATGCTATAATGAACTTTATGTGGTTTTCAGACCCGTTTACTAGTTTGCCTGCTTGTGCTTATCGATGTAGTTTGCCCCCTTCATGGTCCTCAATTCCATTTTTTGGGAGGGTAGTGGCACGTAAAAGTCACACAACTTGAACACAGCAATGACTTGGAAAATGTAAGGTGGAAAAGGAAAAGTCTACTTCTTAATCAGCCATTACTAGGCTTATTAAAATCAAGGAACATACAACCAAAAAAATCAGAAAACATAAACTTTCCAAAACTTATTGATCAAAACTGTATCTATATGGCATGCACATTTTTGTTGGACAACTCTTTATGGAAAACTCGGCAATAAATCACCAGCTTATTAAATAATCAGGGAATATGCTCTAAAAAATCAGAAAACATAAACTCAGCAAAACTTATTGAACAAAACAATGTGCAACTGGTCCAAAGGGTTGCATCCATTAGTAAAAATATGTGCATGTTTAAATATTATGTTCCATCATAAAAATTTAATTGTATTATGTTTTTAAAAAATAGTTAAGATTTTTAATTTAATTTTAATATTTATTAAAATTTAATTTAAATTTTAATCATTTAAAAAAATATATATTTGAGAAAATTATTTATGAAGAACCTGAGAACCCGAAAATCGGGTTCTAAGTACCCAAACGATGGGTTCTCCGAACCAAAAGAACCCGAAGAACCCGATTTTTATTTTTGAAGAACCCGGTTCTTCACAGCAGAACCCAGTTCGTTTGGGTTCTTCTGAGAAGAACCCGTACCCGAATCAGGTACTTGGGTGCAGGAACCCGGTGCGGGTTCAAGAACCCCACCCCCGGGTGCGAGAACTCGTGCAACATAGGGAATAACCGAGAGGAGGAGGTTCGACAGTGCTTATATGTTGACTACAATCATACAAGCATACATACATAAGGAAAACCTAAGAAAAACATCTAAGCATGCACCAGAATGACTGTAGAGAGAATGAGGGACTGTGCCAAGAATACAAGCTTACCTGAAATCATGTTGTCGACCTCAGAAGAACATCTTGGTGATTGCACCCTCTCTATTTCAAAATCATTGATGTCTGTCAAAAGAAACAAGGAAAAGAAGCCAATTCCCTGTGTTGCAGATATATAAATGATGTGCTTTGCAGAGACATAAACAAAACACCAATAAACCTACCCACAGAGCAATAGAATGATAGTGAAGCAAGAAGAGAAAAGTATACAACCTAAACAAAGCATTGCCAACAATTGGAGCATCATTAAACTTAGGGTTTCTCCAGAGTTGTAGAACCCTAACTGGAGGCGCGACAGAGCAAGTGACCGAGATAAGCAGCAGAGTTGATGGGGTTTGGGATAGACAGTGATTGGGTGTTTTTTAAGGCACTTTTTGATGTCAAGTCACCAATTCAATTCCCCACCCTAATTGGAATGGTATATTGAACATGATGAAGATGTATTCCTATCAATATGAGATATACATAACTTTAAAATAATAAAAAAAACTTTTAATAACACAAATAATCATTAAAAAAAATTATAAAATAAAAACTTAAAAAATGTAATTACATTTAATGGAAAAATGACAAAAACAAATATTCATTTTTACTAAATATTTTTACATTCATACAAAATTTGTAATAAAACACACTCTAAATCTTACACCCTATGTAATACTAAATATATAATTTTCAAAACAATAATCAAGATAATCTCAATTTCACATACCATCTCCCCACCACGACCATTGGCAATCCCTTGCAAACTTTCAATTCCTTGATAAGCTTAAACCAAAAATACTTCATGTTAGCTTAATCTGGGAAACAAAACTTTCAATTCCTTCATAAGATTAAATCAGAAATTATTCATCCTAACTTAATCAGGAAACAAATAAATATTGAACCTTATACTTAATTTGGTTCTACAACACAAACAACAATTCTGCACTGGATTTAATTGTTTTCAACAACAAAACAAATTTCAATCAATTATGTAGAGAGAAATGATGTCTCTTGTATAATTAAATCCAATCAGGTAATCAGTTATCCATACTACTAAAAATTAATCTCAAAAATCACACTGGAAATGATCTGATAAGAAAATTTTCATGCTCTTGAAAGAAAATACAAAGCAAAAGGGTTAGGTGTAGGTTTTTCTGGGAGTTTTTCTTTCAAAAACCACCCATGCTGAGAGGTGTTCCTTCAGGGGCATATTGTTGTGTGACTTATTTCAAGTAAAAAATATTACTTTTTACACTCATAATCGAACCTGGCCAGTTGAATAAATCAAGTGGGTTATGGTGAACTCCCACCTAGAATAGAACTCAACTAATTTTGGCATGTATACATAATCTTGTTGAGAATTTTTGGAAACTTCTATATTATGTTCAAAAAAGCTCCACATTTAAGGTGAACATTTCACTTGTCTTCAGAGACAAGAAGCTTAAAATGAGTACCTAATCTAGCCAATTAAATTATGTATTTGTGCCACAGTTACATAGATTTTCGAACAGTGCATCCATGTTATTATTATTTGTTTTTCGATGCAATGGAACTACATTATTGTAACTATTACTTCTGGTAGTTGTTATAGTTTTGCGCCGCTACAGTGTCAAATTATTACTATTTGTCCCTTCCCTGAACAAAGAGGCCAATTTCTGTTTATGTTGTTGTTGTGACTTCCACTGCATATTTGCAAGCGTAACCCCAATGAGATTCGAACTTCCAATCACATCATCGAACAAACATTAAATATAATTAAATATCTCACATTAATTTATAAAATAAATGAAAGTTAATATTCCCAGCCATTAAATTACTTTGTTAAGGAAATATTATCAATGTTACTCATCAAATTATAGCCATTATTATTAAACTCCAATCACTTTGATTATTTTTTGGAGGGGTGGGGGAAGAGTCTAACAAAGGGGCCATGGAAATCTCACAATTTCTATATACCTTCTTCATCACTCACATTTGCAGCTGAATTAGTTTTTTCCCTGCTGTCATTCACAAGCACTAATTTGATCTATTTTCGGTATGACGAGACAATGCTCAAAGGTTTTCTCAACATCACTCATCACATGAAAGGATTTGATTAAATATTGGAGATGATGGTCATAAGAAGGGTAATAGAAGGGGGTTGCACACAAATGTTTTCTTCTATGGGTACATAAATGCAAATTATAAAATTGGCATATTAGGTTGGAGTTTTAAAATATATATATATATATATATATATATATATATATATATATATATATATAACTTCTATTAAATTAGTTATACAAAATTTACAATCAAAGTATCTCTACACTTAACTCAATAATATTGAGCTAACCACATCATATACATAATGAATCAATGAATCTTTCGTCTATTTCAATTGCTATTTCTAACAAGTGTTGTTGGACAGGGTAGTCCTTACTATTTAAATTAAAGATTATGTTTCTACAAAATTTGCATATAGAAATTGCTAACATAATACATATAAAAATACTATGAAATATTTAAAGTGACATTAATATAATATGGAGAATATTAATATATATTTTCCATATATGTAAGCTAACAGAAAACTATTATTCTATATAAAAGAATCTTTCGGTGATAATCACATTCAAGAATATTTTGTTGATGCATTTCAAACCAGTCAGTGTGGTTCATCATCAAGACAAGATCTTCTCCTAATGATGAACCACACTGGCTGGTTAGAAACGCATTGACAAAATATTCTTGGATGTGATTATCACTGAAAGATTTTTTATACATTTTATGTATCACAGAAGCAGAATTCCTAATAACTATTATTCTGTGAAATTTGTTCTATAAAACATAATTTTGGTAGGACTTGTTCAAATCTCATTTACAATATATGCATGTAGAACTAAATGGATGCACATATCTAAATTATAAATTGTTTAATAATATGAAAATTGTGAGGAATTTTTTTTCGATTTTTTTTGGCTAAGCATTCAACCATTGACCATCTCATAACTTGTTGATGGTTTGGAAAAGAGATGAAGATACAATATTTATTAATGCTTCTCTATTTTTTGTAAAAATTATCATACTATGTCTAATAACTTTGAAAATTAATGGAAAAAGCAGAAATTCAAGTAGAGTGGAGAAGAGTTACTTTCATAATTCATTGTAAAATTGAGGATTTGAATAAATGATAAAAGGACCTATCAAAATCAAGAATAAAGCTTGATATATATATATATATATATATATATATATATATATATATATATATATATATATATATATAATCCCAAAGGAACTGTGCAACCCACTTGACAAGTAACTACTAGTAAACCACCTCTCAGGGTCTGTGACCTATCCTCCTCTCCATAAACCAGGTTGGTAAACCTCTTGGGTCTGTGACCTATCCTCCTCTCTATAAACCTAGTCACAACTTGGGGGATTTGAACCTAACCTGGAGTATTTTAACCTTGGATCTCTTAGTTTTCAGAGATTTCACATTACTCTAGTCACCAATAGAGATGCTCCCTTGGGACAAAAACAATTATGTACTAAGACAAACATTAATTTATTATGATGTCAAAAGAGTAACAAGCCAAAAATATACACATATGAAAGCATTTATTATAAATAAAATTATGTCTGGTCCTCCATATATTTTTTAAAACAATTATGTACTTTGACAAACATTAATTTATTATGATGTCAAAAGAGTATTATAAAAAAAATTATGACTTGTCCTCCATATATTTTTTAAAACAATCATGTACTAAGACAAACATTAATTTATTATGATGTCCGTGGGGTCTTAGTTAAATGGTGATGAGACCGCTTTTTATAGCACTCATCACAGGTTCAATTCCTTTTTCCAATCTGGGTGATGCCTCTGGACATGTTGATGAAAATAGAGTGAAAAAAAAAGGAAAAATGAGAAAAAAATGAAAAGTACTACCAAACTTACAAAAAATATATATTATGATGTCAAAAAAGTAAGAAGCAAAAAAAAAATACAAATATGAAAACAATTAATATAAATAATGAGTCACAACCTAGGTTTTAACTTTAAAACTCTGAATTTTCATAAATTACACATTTTTCCTATCTCCAACTGAAATACTCCATTTAGACAAATTCAATTATATATATATATATATATATATATATATATATATATATATAAACATATATCTATTCTATAAATCACAAAAATCTCAAATCTAAAAAAAAATTATTCTAAACCATTCAAAAAATAATATAAAAATAAAAACATTTATTATAATAAATTTCTACATATTTTAATAATATTTAATTAACCAAAAATATCCAAAAACAACATAACAAAATCACCAAAAACAAATTACTAGACCTAAATTAACATTGAACTTTACTATACAATATACGGTACGCATAAATTCAAGACTTTCAACCCAATTTTACGATTACAACCATCTTCCAAATATCATGTACAACAATCTTCCAATTATCATTGAACATGAGAGTGAACTCAACGTTTTTAGGTTAAGATTAATCTCCCATACAATACACGTGTTATCCAACACTAAGAGATATAATATATTTGCAACAATGGAATCTCAAAAATGAATTATATATAGGAATAATAGGGGTCTGTCCAAAAGTTGAAAATGCTTATTGTGAAACTTTATGAAAAGAGTTGAATACAATAGTTAGATATAAAAACAATGTGTCTTATAGGTTAGAGCTGAATACAATAGCTAGATAAAAAAGTAATATGTTTTATAAATTATTTTTAACCTGGTAAATATTAAAATAATTTCACTTTTTACTCAAAAATATTTATTGCTAATTCAATATTGTTGGGTGTGAAGTTTGATTTTCAACTTGATTCAAAGATCTTTGTTTCAGTCGGATGTATATCTCAGGAAAATTGTACATCTCTGCAGTGGGGGGACTTGTCCCCTCTGTGGGATTTGGGGGTCCGGGGGCCAGCGGTCCCCCGGCAGGGGTTTTGGGGGCAGCGCCCCCAAAGCTAAAAACAGAGGTAAAATTGCTTTGTAAAAGTATAGTAATTTCTAGTCAATTTGCGTTGTTCATTAGGCAGATGATCTGACGGTAGAAGTTATGTTTAGTTTAGAGTTTTTTGCCCTAGAAGGCAACCCTCGCTTGTATGAGGGTATTGTATTGCGACTTAGGGTTTTTTGCCCTAGAAGGAAACCCCTCGCTTGTATGAGGGTATTGTATTGCGACTGTATATTGTATGAGTATTCTCAGAGCGAGAAACGGATAGGGAAACTGTGAGAAAGAACAGAGGATATTACAGAGGATCTGCTGTAGGTTGTGTCTCTTCATTTTGCTGGATAACAGAAAGGAAGGACTGGCTGTTCGGATGGACGTAGCCCAAACTGGGTGAACCACGTATATTTGTGTCTCTCTGGTTTTATGTATTTTGTGTGCTTGTGTTTTCCGCATATTATATGTGTTACATTGCTATGTAATATATAATTTTCTAACAACTATAAAAGCTAGTAAAATTATTTCCATTAGTATGGCTCCATACTTTTCTGAAACTTTGATCGTGAGAGCAAATAAACATAAACATTTATGAATTTAAAAATATCTAAATTCAATAATGTAATATTTAATGTATGAGATATCCATTGTTTATTTAATTTTACAATATTTTGAATTGAAAAATATGTATATATTTTCACATTTATATAGAGAATATAGTTTTAAATTTTTTATGGTGATCTTTATAATAATTATAAAGAATTTTATGATAAATGATATATATTTGGTGATATTAATATGATTAATATTATATAAATTGAAATATTTAATAATATTAATTTAATTACACCGATGGTGTTCTATTGTGGAGATTTTCGTAGTGACACTGTAGAGATTGGTCGTCTTCGACACAATCTCTGACCTGTGTCGAGTACCACCTGTCTAGTTCGGGCCCTGTTGTTGGCTCCTTGGGGTTTGACTTGCTCTGCGCAGACTTGCAATCTTACGGTCGATCTTCATGGTTGATGACACCGAGGAATAATGCCTTGAAAATCCATGAAGACGTAAGAATCTGACGACTTCTGCTTCTGCGAGTCTAGCTGAGTTTACACAGTGTTACAATGTCTTCAATGGTGTCCATCTGCGGATCTGTGTCGTGGGGGACAAATGCTCTAAGAGCGGTAATTGCAGACTTGTGGGTTTCTCCTTCGTGATTACTCCGAATGCTTTCATAAGCGCAACAGCAGTTTAGTGTAAAATCCCCACCATAATTCAGAGTCTGGGCAGATAGAAATGTACGTCGAATGTGTCTTCATCTGCATTTCACCTTGAAAATGCAATCATCCGCATATCGCCATGAGAGAGCGAGTTTTGTGTCTATGGCTGTTAAAAGCATGTGTACTTATGTCGATATGGGGTCAGAGCATATTCATAGATATACAAAGAAAGAGATTTATATCTTTGTAATTTTTTTTAATGAGAGGCATGATGATTCTATATTACAGGGATTTATTGGATGTTTTATGAATGCAGAGAATTAGCCAGATGATGTGCCAAGGCGGATGGCGCAGCACAAGAATGGCGATGGGTTTGGCACTACGATGTTGTCACAGCAAGAACCAGCAGGAAAAACTCAACTGCAGATAAAAGCTCAGGAAGAAGAATTCTATAAGAGCGAGCACTAGAGTTTGTGAATTCATCTGGTTGTTTCTCAGCAGCGACTTGCTGGACAGATGCAATGATAGTGGACATTGCACAATATAGCTGTTTTGAGACCAGACATATAGTTTTCACAGACATATAGTTTCAATTATTGGACTGCAACTCACCGGGCTCGATCGATGCTGGACGGGATTGTCTGTCATTCATTTGTGCCCCTGGGATTATCAAATATTAATTTATTTTAAATATTATAAAAATCTTCACAATAAACTACACCTCGCTCCGATAACTGCGTATACGTTCATCGCTAAGCAAGAAAATATAGCTGTTGATGATGAATGAAAACCCCACCCAGGGGCCAACCCACTCAAAATACCCCTTTTCCTCTGCTTTTTACGCTGAATATCCAGGTAATATTTACTTTAAATAAAAAATCCCTGTCAACCTTCGCCAATGTCCTTTTCCTCTCCTTTTGCCTATTTTCTCCTTTTCTCCTTTAAGATTAAACGGAGCAGGCTTGAACAGACCAGACTTGATTATTGTAATATTATTATCTGTATTCATTATTTCATTCATATCGTTGGCGAATTGCAGTGCTGAGGACGATTTTCCATTTTTCCATTTCAACTTTCAGCAAAGAGGAATATTGCGTTTTCGGCTGCAAAGGCGGATCTGTCTATCCATTTTCTGGAATTGATCCTGTGCATGAGGTATTCATTGCTCTAACACCTCATCTTTCTGAATTTTTATTGGGTGGCCTCAAGAATTTAAGTTTCATGGGACATAATACGGAAAATTTGATGATGCACATGCTCTTATGATGAATTGATCTGGCTATTTGGGACTCATATCAGTTGAATTTTCATTTTTTCTTTGATTTAATTGTTTGGGTTTGACCGATCTCTCCAGATTTGGAGGATTCGCTCGTAGTAGATCGCGATAATGTTGTAAATACTTTGGTATGGTTTAACATATCCAACTTTGGTTTGGTTTAACATATCCAATTCGAGGAATTCATGACTTGTGTTTTGCTATTACGTTAGCTATACTGTTAAATTTATTTTTAAGCATGCTGGACAATGAACTGATTTACTAAAGGTTGCTTGTTTGGAATTGTAGGTATGATCCAATGAGTCATAGTAAACATTGAGGCTTTTGGAAGTTCCTCATTTGAATCCTGTGTTTTCGGACTACTTGTGGCATAAACTTCTTGTTTATTAAATTGGCGTTATTTCTATTTCTGGTCATGATCTCTGGTTTATGCCTAGTCTAAAATACATTAGGTTTTGTGGAGGCAGACAGATCTACTTTTGATTTCTTCAAACTTGTTCTCTTTTGCTTACTTTGACATCATGTTAAATCACCAATAACTTCAAATTTTGGAAAAATAACTTCTCTCACAACATTTCTTCTCATTTCAGCCTGATATTTATAGTGAGTCTGTCAAATTGGATCTCAGTTTCGTGTTATGTTGGTCTTTCTGGGTACAAAATCAGCATGTTGACTTTAATTGCCAAAATTCCTTTTAAGATCATAGAATTTAAGCTGATCCAGAGTTTAGAAATGCATCGAGGTCATGACCGAGTATTGTACGTCACAAGCTTTGGCAATTGGGGTTCAGCTTGATAATCCTTGGACATATTTATGTAAATTCTGCTTTCTAAAGTCATCCATTTACTTCCTTATTTTGTCCTACCAAGATCTTCTGTAGACTTCTTTGGGTGCCATTGAGGATGCTCATAAAATGTGAGGATGCTTTGGATGCTTATGGTACATCCCGAAGGACGAAAGTCAGTGCCTTCTACCGCATTTTCCAATGAAAGATCTATAAGATTTTAGAAGATCAATGGTCAGATTATGTTCCAATATTAATCGTATGTTCATCCCCAAGTCAGTGCCTTCTACCGCATTTTCCAATGTAAGATCTAAGATTTGAGAAGATCGATGGTCAGATTATGTTCCAATATTAATCGTATGTTCATCCCCACAACAGTGGCTATTGGTCCATAAAATCGTCTTAAATACTCAATATGATAAAGTGGGTTATAATTATAACTGCTAGTATAACCTTTTTAATCTTAGAAATATCTCTTATTTCTAGCAGAATGCATAATCCCAGTGTTGTTTTCTGTACAATACCACATCACTACAAACCAACCTAATAATATACATTTTTCTATTCATTCTCTACAAACTATTTGTCAGTTTACTGTCTCATTCCACTTTAGAACCCGACCATAACAAGTGAGATATATTTGAAAAGCCATCAGAGCATACTCTGATTTGTCTGATTTGGGTTGTTCATTATAACCAATAACCAGATGTAAAAGCTTTACCAAGCACACGTATCTATGCAAGACTAAAATATGTCTGCAGTAAACAAAGACCATTTTCCTTTATGCACAATTTAGGAATTCCTACTTATGTTTTGATCCAACATACATCATGCTTGAGGATTTGCCACAGGGTATATGGCCCAGATTGGCATTGAATATACTGTGCATGAAGCATGATCCATTAAAGAGGTTGATATTGCCAACTATTCTACTCATCTGACATTGTTGTGCAACATTCCCAATGTCTCAGAGAAAACAACATTATGAACATT
The DNA here is from genome assembly GCA_034641835.2 of Pinus albicaulis. Classification (NCBI taxonomy): domain Eukaryota; kingdom Viridiplantae; phylum Streptophyta; class Pinopsida; order Pinales; family Pinaceae; genus Pinus; species Pinus albicaulis. The sequence goes on from CM076580.1 coordinate 1,526,583,109, forward strand.
TGGAAAGGTTTACATGAAATGTTAACTGCATTGTACATGAACATCCATTATAGACACGAGAGCAAGACAATGGCTTATCTATCCACTCACTAGTCATGATCCTATGAATGATTATAGAATCATTAGTATGTTTTGCTGACGGGTGAATCTCAAGGACAAGTGAAGTGATCAATTTGTTGGAGTGATGATGTACTAGAAAGGTTCAAAATATCTCTTGAACTCGGAGTTTATCACTTAAGAAAGTCCAAATACCTTTGCACAAGGGGTCATTACCTGTAAATAACAATCAGAAATATACATAAAACGATTAGAAATATATGTAGTTATATTTTTTCAGGATCTCTATTTGCAGGGGTCTGTTTATCTCCTGGAATAGTGTTTTTAACCTTTTCACCAACGACCCCAAAACTCTCGAATATCTTTTGCACTCTATGTACTAATTCTACATGAAGGGTGAAGAATTGAACAGGAGACAAGAACACGAATCACATTTTCTGCTCTCCTCTAGGCCACAGACAACGCTGAATGTTGATATGACATCACCAAGGGTATTCGTGCCTAATAGAAAATACGAGGCCTGGGTTTATTTGATTTCACAGACATATAGTTTCAATTATTGTACTGCAACTCACCGGGCTCGATCGATGCTGGACGGGATTGTTTGTCATTCATTTGTGCCCCGGATTTGTCACAGTGCCGCCTGGTTGGAGGTCTGACCGCGGTTTCAATGAAGGTCAATCGAAGTTTAGGTTGGAGGTCTGCGTGCGGTTTCAATCAATTCGAATAACCTCCACCCACTCCCTTCCTCCATTAACTCGGATGCGTTGTGGGAGCGGCCAGATGTGACGGAGAATCTGAACATATAGCACGAAACGGTGTGTTGAACCAGAACCTGGACAATGGAACCTTGACCGACGAACAGTGAAAGTGGATTGCCGAAAACCACCCTGCCATTCTGCACCGCTTTTCCGGAGCAGGGGGTATTGAAGAAATCACAGCGATTCCATAGATTAAATGACATGTAGCTAGACCATTGTTTCAAAATCACCGAGTAAAACACACCTTCGCGCGTTATACTTCGGTTGAAGATGCCGCGCGAAATGTGTACAAACCGTCGATCTGGAGTGTCACCATCGGACGGCGGACGCTTCACGAAGATGTGCGAAGTTTAATAAAAGAACCCGCAGGTTAAGTAAGGTACGGCGCACTTGGTCATTGGTTCCGACGTATTGTGATCTCAATATAAGGTTAGATGGAGTATAATGGTTGAATATGCAAGTGGGACCATACGAATTATGATCCAGCCACGTAGTTAAAAGACCGAGGTTTAATATGTGTGGAAGCCTTATTATCTAGTGTAACATAGGGCGGAATTATAAAATAAAAAGGTCGTTGTTATATTATTTATCGAATTCTTCCAAATTGGTAAATAATTTAAAAATGTATTAAGGTTTATGGATCAATAAAAGTATGACGATGGACATTTAGGCTCATTTCATATTTGGGTTCCTTATTTTTTCATTTTATATTCCGGTTCAGAAATACATTGCAAAATCTCCCTTTAACAAATGCCAGATCTCTCCATTCTTTTTATAGCAAAAAAGTGGTTTAAAAGTGATGAAATAAAGTTCAATAAAAACAATTAATTATATATATATATTTTATTATAAAATATGAAAAAAATAATTTCTTTAAATACTTTTAAATAATGTATTTTTGAAGCTATATTTTTTAAATTAATTAGTCAAAAAAAATTAATAAACTATATAAATTAAATAATAAAATAAATACATTTTAAAAATTGGTCTTTCAATAAATAAAGATTTAATATATTTTTATATTTAAATCATATTATAATTCTTTAATTCTTTAAGAATAAATTAATATTAATAGAATTAGAAATAAATGAAAAATAAAAATATCAATTTTATAATTTTTAGAATACAATATAATTAATTTTTATTAATTTTATGCACAAAAATTATTAAAATTAAAATTATCAGTTAAAAAAAAATTAATATATATGTTTCTTAAAGAAAAAAAATCTCAATTTTATTTAACTTGTAATAAGGAATAAAATTAGCTCAAAGCATTTGGTATTTTATTTTATTTTAAATTATTTATTTATTTTATTTTTACTTTTAAATTACAAATTTAATTTATCTATTTTATTTTTATTTCTAATTTTATCTTTATTTTATTCCATTTCTATTTATTTATTTTTTTTTATTTCTTCATATTTTATTTCTTGATTTTCTATTTAGTCCAAATTCATTTTTATATTTATTATTAAACAAAGCATGTACATGGATTCACTTGACACACTATTTAACATTTCGTTTTCTTTTTTTCTTTTTTTTTCTTTTCTGTAACTAACAATAAATTGAAAAAAATTTCAAAATAAATATTCTTTGATATTTCTACCAAAACTTTAACAATCAATCATGTTTATTGTTCTTATTATTCAGTTAACTTTCTTAATGTCTTTCACCAAGCAAAAACAAAAATCACCCCCCTTCCCTTGCCTCCTACTTCCTCATGCCTTCCATCTCTACATCCTTGTTTCCTCCAACACTACCTCTACATCGCACTCAATTCATATGCATTTCTATTTAAACTATAAATAGTATTTCATTATTCTTAACATTTAATTTATTCGAAAATGTCAATTCTTAATCTCAATCAAAACACGCACGACCAGGGCAAACTCTATCATAGGCACAAGAGTTATCACAAAGTCTACTCCTTCGGTGTACCTTTGCACCCTTAGGGGCAAATGCTAGTTATATTTAAATACAATAATGTAAAGAGGTGAAGAAAAATATAATATTATGGTTAGCTCAATTGGTTGAATCTTTATTGTTAAAATATTTTTGTTATTGAGAGGTTAATAAATACTTTTGGGTCGATTTGTCTCGATGTGGCATGACTCCCCTTTTGGGTGGATCTATGTGGATGTGACATGACTCCATGGTTGAGCAAACAAAAAGTGATATGTGCCTCATACAAATATTCTAGAAACATAATGATCTATGACCAATTAAATAAAAATAAAAAATAAATAACATAATAATATTATAGCAAAAATATTATATTTTTTCAATACTTTTCACAGCACCATTCTCTTAAGCAAAATATAATATTATATTTTTTTCTCAATACCCTATAGTATACCATTATATTTTTCTTCTATCACCACCCTATAGTATATTTTTCTCAATATTTTCACTTGACGCTTTGCTGATATACAACGTTATTAAACCCATTGAATATTGAACACTGAGTTATCGTTTTCTTCCACCGCAATCAGATCAAATCCACCGTTCCCACGTTTGACATGGCGTGCAGTATCGGTGACCGTGACACTGACAATCACTGACCATATTGTTGTAAGTCGGTGGAATCATTCCCCATGGAGACCGCCACGTACACAAATACTGACACAGCTGACGACGAAACTTACGGAATTAACAGGTAAATACCGCTGTGACAAGAGAGCGTGGACTGATTCCCTGTCACTGGCGCAACCGGGAGTTAATTGCGGCCCCACCACAGGCGCCGCCACTTCCTGCCACGAAGAACGATGACGACGCATTAGCGTCACTATCAACTTGCATCATCAGTCAGGTGAGCATAAAACGCGGCGGAGCCAATTAACATTGCCGGCGCCGAATGAAACTCCCGAAGCAAGTGCCGAACTGAGCCATATGCTAGAGGTTGTAAATGAGACACGTGGATCAGCAGAGCCTCTCAATTGGCGGGACCAAGTACCCAAAAGTGCGTCAGCAGCGGGGAATGCGCTCGAGTTGTCAACATACGGCCAGTCTGCCACATTTCTTTTAAGATTTCTTATTCCAACTAATAGAATAGATTCACGACAGTTTTTTTTGTCAGAATCTCGTAAAATCAGAGAGTTGGAGTGTTTGAATTGCATTTTTTTTTATAGTGGAAATAGATTCAGCACTATCAAAAACCTTTGGAGCACCTAAAATAAGTCTAACAACTGTAAACAAGATTCTGATAGATCTTTGCCATAATTTGTCAAAATCTTTGCCGGATTGAGTTATTTTGTGGGTTTTTTAGACGGCATTTTTTTTACACACTGCAGAAATTGATTGTTAAAGCAGCAGTAAAGACAATAATTATTGTGATCTTCAATATAGGCTGAGGCATCATCATTATTCAAGAAAAATCACATTACTTGGAAAAGTACAGTGATAACTATGCTATCTACTAATGTAAGTTCACGGGTCATCATTATTCAAGGAAAACGACACTAGGTTTCACTCCTACCCAATACCTCTAGGCCTTGTGGTGTTAACTTGTTTCCTTACTTTCAAATAAAACAAATTTGTAAAAAACACTTTCACAATATACTCCAAACCCAACTCCAACTCTAGTATCTACATAATAATAATAATTTATCTACATATCTCTGGATTATCACTTTCTTTCTCTCTCTCCCTCCACCTCTATCTCTCAATGTTTTTTTTCTTCCCTCCCTCTCTTTCCCTCTCCAAATCAATTTCTCTCTCCTCTTTCCCCACTCCTCTTCCCCCCTATCTCTCCCACCTCTATGTCTATCTCCCCCACTCTATTCCCCCTCCATCTCACTCTTTCTCTTAGATATGATCTGTAACATTCAAAATAAGAAAATTACCCCAACTTACCATAAATAAATAAAAATTTATATTTCAATGGTAATAATTCATTACTCCAACCCTAAGTTTCACTGCATCCATATCTATTTAATTATCCGTAAATAATCACATCTTGTCACAAAACTTATGACCTGTGCATTGCTCGGATCTTCTGTGGTTAATTACAACACTGTACTAATTGTTATGATTTGGATAATGTTTTTAATGCAAAGGTCTTCCTCCGCACCATAGCTTTGGTTAAATCATTGTTTTCCGATTTTATTATGTGTACCCGGTCTTGAGTCCTCGGCTGCCACGTCCATACTTATTAAATGAGGTTATGGTTCAGCTCTTGGAATGTGGTTTTTATGTGTAATGGTTAATATGCTGGGCTAAGAAATCGACGAGCGTTATGGTTGGAAGCTCTTGAGGGCTCTCGATCCGTGCATCCTTCCGCCGGGCAATCTCCTCGCCCTCGATCTGCCCGTGATCCGACGGTGCGCAGAAACCGAGGTTGGGGGTAATGACTTTCATTTGCCGTCGGTCTTTTCCTGTTCAATTTCCATTGTTTCCCTTCTTCGACAGGGTTCTGGAGCTCTCGGCCAAGCTGAGTCTTGGCCGAGCATGTACGCTGGCTCGCTCAATAACAGTCAGGGTTCGAATTCTGATAATGAACTGGGTTGCTCCTACTGTGGATAGGGTTTACCTCTTCGCCACGCTTCTGGTATTCAAACTGCGGTTCCTCCGGTTAAATTTGTGTTTTTCAATCGGCTTGCAAGTTATTGATGCTTAAGTTTCTCAGAGTTGGGGTTTAACAGTTTTCGTTTTCCAGAAGTTACACTGCATGCTCATGGCGCTCCTCGTGAAGATTGATGCTGTTAGGAATTCATCCTCGCGCGGGTACCCTCAACAACCTCACCAGGTAATGTACCGTGTTGACAGTAATGCAGTGTTTTCTTAGTATATTTTGCTTTTCATGGATTAAGTTTACTCTTCCTTCACTAACATACGTCTTCACTGTGCTAACACAGGTACACTGCCCTTGTTCCACACTTAATGATTGAACCCCCATCTTTTGTTTTCATTTGGGCATGCGAGAAGGATTTACTTCGGCTCCTATTTCTCAGGTACCCTCCGAGACGACAGAACAAGTTCTCCGGAAGGAAAAAAATTGGGGTTTTATCCTTACCCATTCCGGGAGGGTTTCTATCCTAAAGTCTGTTGTCGCAGAGTTTAAGTTTGCTAGATATGAAAGTCTCTGGAATTTACTGTTAAAATTATTCCATCGATTACAACCCGAGTTCCAGGGTTTAGAGTCTGCTTGGTTTTTATTTATTTATTTTGTAAACTATGGATAATGCCGTCTCAAGACTAAGGGTTTCCGAATTCCTGAGTTGATTCTCTGTTTCGATACTATTAAGTATGATGGCGCGACGCTTGCTTCCGTATGATAACTTTGTTTCAAATGCTCGTATCGTTTTTTTTTCTGGGGCCCGTAACAGTTGAAGGTGTAGAACATAATGCACTATGTGAATGGGCCGTTTAATGCAATACCCTTTTTTTTCAATCTGTTAAAAGGAATATGGACGAACTTGAATTATTCCTTCTGTCACGATTTAGATGTTCATGTGGATTTCTGTCAAGTGCTCTGTTTATATATATCTATGCCTGGATGTTGCTTCGTTGCATGTATTCTATTCGGTTGAACTCGTTGTTTCGCTATGAGTTTTCTAGAATTACTGTGCTTATTATCCGACATTGTTTCACATTACATTTTCGGTTGCTAACATATACTTCTCGTATAGTTTCTGCTCCCGGGTCTTCCTCAGCACCGGGTAGCGGGGTGACCGGACCACCCACCCTGTCCGAGCGATTCAATTAACAATGGCGACATGTCCAGGGGCGGAAGGTCAAACCCTTCTGCCCTATGGGTTAACGCCGGTACAAGTTTCATATTGCATACTCTTCTTATTTGTCGGGAATTAACAATATGGTGTACTAAGACTACATTCTTGCTTACTGTGCATAATATGTAAATCTAAGATTACATTTTTCTGTTCACTGTGCGTATTATGATAACCTAAATTTCCTCTGCTCTATATCAATTCTTCGCAGTAACCCTAGGCTCTGTTTTCTTTTATTCGTTTGCAAAAATATACTACTTATTTCGTAACAGTACTGCACATAAAGGAATACACTGTCTATCATTTAACTCTATTTCTATTTCTCTACACATTGAAACCATTCTATTTACATTAATTTGACAATTCATTTAGTAATAAAATGCAGAATTAATTATTGCTGCCAACAACTTCTGTAATGGAAAACTCATCTGTTTTTCAAGATAGTTGTAGATGCCCGTTTCCTCCCAACCATAAACTGGCAACTACATGCCCAGTTTCCCTCCGAGCTTCACGCCTGTAATTATTATCGCTGAGATAATTCTGGAGGAGGTGTTTGGACAATCCGGTCCAGCCCTCCAACTCCAGTGGAACAGAACTCTGGGGAGACTCGGGACGATCCGGTCCAGTCTCCAACCCAGCTGACACTCCGATCTGGTAATCGTTTCCCAGAAACGCAGAGTTTTTCCTCCTCCTGCAGAACCCCAAAACTCTCTTGGAATGTTCTACTTATCCCAGAGTTTCTGTGGAGAAACTGTATAACTGTTTCTTTTCTGTTCCAACAAACTACAGGTCCTGTTTTTACTTTACCATAAATTTTACATAAGAAAACTAATTTCTCAGTAACTTTTATTTCTCATCAAAATTAACTTTGTTCAGAAATTCCAAATAACAGTAGTCACAATTAACACATAATTAGTTAACAAAATTTAATCATTGTTAATGGCTAAGAGGGTGGTTACAGTTTCCCCCCTCTGGAAGAGAACACCGTCCCTGGTGTTCTTATCTTAATTCAAGAAAAAAGCTCAGGATATGCTTCCCGAACAAAATTCTCGTCTTCCCAGGTAGCTTCCTCGGGTCCAAAGTGCTTCCATTGCACTTTAACCTGGGCGATGGCTCGTTTCCGGAGCATGATTTCCCTCCGGTCGATGATACTATGAGGCTCGACCAGAAACTCCCCATCTGGTTCTACCTGCACACAGTGAACTTAAGTTAATGAACAAGTCCTTATCATCGCATTAGTATTTATCAATTAGGCTTAACCACTACCTGTATGTTCTGCCAATGTATTATGTGTCTAGGATCATGAACATATCGTTTTAATAACGATACGTGAAAAACATTATGCACCCGAATGTGACTAGGAAGAGCCAAAAGATATGCTACCGGTCCTACTCTTTCCAGTATCTGGAAAGGGCCGCAGAACCGGGGTGCTAATTTAGCACAAGACGCCCATCTCAATGTGCTTTTCTTTGGTTTAATCCGGACATATACATGATCCCCAATCTCATATTCACGGTACGATCTCTTTTTATCTGCATACACTTTTTGCCTGTCTTGTGCCGCTTTCAAGTTCTGTCTAATCTTTCTCACCTCTGCTTCCATCTCTGCTAGCATGTCTAGTCCCAGCATGATTCTATTCTCGGGACTGCTCCAATTAATGGGAGTTCTGCATTGCCGCCCATACAATGCCTCGAACGGGCTCATTCTTAAGGATTCTTGGTATCCATTGTTATTGGCAAATTCTATCAAATGAAGATACTCCTCCCACTTAACTGGTTGCTGCATGACATACATTCGCAGCATGTCCTCCAGTATCTAATTTACTCGCTCAGTTTGACCGTCGGTTTGCGGGTGGTAAGCAGTACTAAAATGTACTTGCGTTCCCAATCCTGAAAACAGAGTCTTCCAGAATGCTGATGTAAATTTTACATCTCTATCCGAGATAACAGTCTTGGGAATGCCGTGCAATCTGAATATTTCACGCATAAATAGATATGCTATTTGTACTGTCTTATAAGTGGATTGGACAAGTATAAAATGTGCCGACTTACTAAGTCGATCCACAACTACCATTATGGAATCATTACCTCGTTTTGTTTTCGGTAATCCGGTGATAAAATCCAACGAGATCACCTCCCATTTCCATTCAGGAATGGGTATAGGCTGCATCAATCCAGCGGGATGCCGATGCTCGACCTTCACCTGCTGGCACTCTAAACATCTGCTCAGATAACTCGCGATATCCTTCCTCATGCCTGGCCAACAATAGTCCTTCCTTATTGCTGTCAGCATTTTTTGATATCCCGGATGTCCTGCATAATTGCTTCTGTGGTATTCATCCAGTATCATGGTTTTTAATTCCATCCTGTTTGGAATAACTATCCTTTTTTTAAAAATCAGCAACCCGTCCTGGTTAATCCCATATTCCCTTGGTTCACCTTGTTCTCCAGATTCCTGTGTTTGCTGCCATAAATACTTATATTCAGGATCCTTGTCTGCTTCTTCTCTGATTTGTTCCAGGAACTTGTTTTCAATCTGATTAACATATAACTCATAGATGTTATGCAGCCTCCTACTTAATGCATCTACAACCTTATTCTCCTTCCCTTTTACGTGCTGTAGATCAATATCGAACTCACTCAAGAAGGCATTCCATCTAGCCTGCCGAGAGTTTAAGTCAGCTTGCTTAAAGTAGCTGGTTAGACTACTATGATCAGTTTTTAACACAAACCTTTTTCCAAGTAAGTAATGCCTCCATACACGGAGAGCGTGCACAACTGCAGTTAGCTCTAAATCATAAGCTGAGTATCGCTGCTCATGATCCTTCAGTTTGTGGGATTCGTATGCAATTACCTTTCCCTCTTGTGACAACACATCCCCAACACCTTCCTTGCACGCATCCGTGCAAACCTCGAATTCCTTGTTCGGGTCTGCCACACTTAACACGGGTGTTGTTGTCAATAATTGCTTCAGTCTTTCAAAACCGTCCTGACACTCCTTGGTCCATTTGAAAACTTTCCCTTTCCTTTGCAAGGAGGTAATGGGAAAAGCTATCTTGGAAAATCCTCTTATAAACCGCCGGTAATAGCCAGCCAGACCCATAAAAGACCTTATATCTGCCACACTCTGTGGCACCTTCCATTCCATAATAGTTTTAATTTTCTCCGGGTCCACCGCTATACCTTTTTCAGATATCACATGTCCAAGATACTGTATTTCTCTTTTGAAAAAGTCACATTTACTCAATTTTGCATACAGCTGGTGCTTCCTAAGCATTTCCAGCACCATTCGCAAATGCTCCCTGTGCTCTTCCTCGTTCTTAGAGTAAATCAGTATGTCATCGATAAAAATTAACACAAAGTTGTCCAGATAAAGGTGGAAAATACTATGCATTAGCCTCATAAAGGTGGCTGGTGCGTTGGTTAGCCCAAAAGGCAGTACCACAAACTCATAGTGGCCATACCTTGTGCGGAAAGCAGTTTTGTGAATGTCTTCATCCTTAATTCTAATCTGGTGATAGCCAGATCGCAAATCGATCTTTGAGAACACAGTAGCTCCTCTAACCTGGTCGAACAGGTCATCAATACGGGGTAGGGGATACCTATTCTTAACCGTCAACTTATTTAACTGGCGATAATCCATACACATGTGCATGGTTCCATCCTTCTTTTTAACAAACAGCACTGGTGCTCCCCAAGGGGATACACTGGGTCGTATATACCCCTTATCCAGTAATTCTTGGAGCTGCATTTTTAGTTCTTTCAACTCTGGTACACTCATTCGGTAAGGAGTCCGGGATACTGGTGAAGCTCCTGGTAGCAGCTCTATTGTAAAATCAACATCTCTTTTAGGTGGTAATCCGGGTACCTCTTCCAGAAACACATCCTGAAATTCCTGTATCACAGGTATGTCCTCCAGCAGAGCTGCCTTATCCTTGGCTTTTGGTAATCCGACTTGGATGGCATACAGCCTGCATCCCTTCCTAATACATTTTCCCATTTGGGAAGCTGTAATTGGGCGTAACTGTATGGGCTTCCTTATGCCTTGAATTTCTTGGCGATTCCCGTCCTGATCTCTGTAATAAATTTTCTTTTCCTTACAATCTAGAAGTGTCCAATGCTTTTCCAGCCAATCCATACCCAGCAACACATCATAGGATCCCAAGGGCAAAATATTTAAGTCCACTACTAATTGCTGTCCGCTGATATGTAGTGCACAGTCTGGTATCTTGGCACTAAATTTTCTTTTAGCTCCTGTGGCTAATTGAACCAACCAAGCCTTCTTAAATTTTTGACTTGGCAACTTACAGATTTCTACTAACTTAGGGCTTATATAACTTAAACTTGCTCCTGGATCTATCAAAACAGAAACAGTTTGAGATAACAGTTTACCTTCCAGCTCTATCATGGTAGGTTGAAAATCAGCTTGCCGGTCCTCCAACGCTACATTAATTTTGGGTATGCTTCGTGCCACATCTCCTACCGTAGAGGCCTCTTGTAAATTAGCTACTGTTTCAGTCTTTCCCCGCTGTGGGCAATCTCGATAATAATGTGCTGCTCCGCAGCCCCAACACTGCAGAGGTGGCCTCTGACTATGAATCTGCTCAGGTTTGCTAGAAGCCTCAACAGTTTTGTCCTCCCCAGGCCATCTTATCCTCTGATGGTTCCTACCAAATTGCTTATTAATTGAATTCCTGGCAGAGCTCCTAAATTTACTGGTTTTGCTGCGGTTAAGACCAGCACTGCTCCTGTTTTCCTTCCTTGATTGCCACCCTTTTCCTTGGTCTACCTTAGTCTTCGCTTGCTGGTAACACAATCTTGCTTTTCTAATGGCCTCATCCATGGTTTTTGGATTTACAAATTCGATACGCTCCTTCATGTGGGAGGGTAAACTGCTCAGGAATCTTTGGACTTTGGCCTTCTCCTCCCTTAAGTATGGTACGTAGCGCAATAATGAGGTAAACTTAGCAATAAACTCATCCATAGTCAACTGTCCCAGCCGCAGATCATGGAATTCTCGAGCCTTTTCATCGTAAAAACGCTCAGTCAAGTATTTGTCCTTGAAATACTGCTGGAACTTATCCCATGTCACGTCCTGATCTTCTATTCCCCGCACATTCTTCACTTCTTCCCACCATAAGGTGGCTTTGTCTTTCAACTGGTAAATGGCTAGCCGAGCTTTAAGTCCACTGTCATAGTCATACACCTGGAAGTACTTGTTCATGTTAATCAACCAAGCTTCTGCCACTTCTTCCTTTTCTCCATCGAAAGTAGGTGGCTTTATCTTTCTGAATTCTCCATGTAATTCCACCCTCTGTCTTTTACCTACCTTCCGTTCAGTTTCATTTTCAGATTCAGCTTCATGAAAATTCCTGTTCAGATTACTTCGCTGTGATGGACTTCTTTCCTTCCGATTCATCTCTTGTTCATCTGTCTGCTGTTCATTTCCTTCTTGGAATTCCCTACCAGCATTGGGGTTCTCATTCCTGTGATTTTTTTTATCAGAGAGGCTCTTCAAGATTCTCTCCTTCTCTTGCATCATTTTTGCATTCTCTCTTCGCACCCTCTCCATCTCTTCCTGCAATTGTTGCACTGTGTGTACTAAAATGCGAGTCTGCTGCTGTTGCTCTTCAATCAACCTATTCGATCGCTGATGCTGTTCTATTCCCAGCTGCACCCACATTTCGGGGTTACCCTCTGGTGGTGGTGGCAGTTCTCCGCCACTTCGAGGTGGCGGTTGAGACGGTGTTCGCCTCATTTGTCCCTCCACCTGATTTACTGAACTGTGCATGAGTAACATACAGTTTAACGTCAGTTGACCCTAATAGGGCCCAGCGTTGTAACGCTGCTCTGATACCACTTGTAACATTCAAAATAAGAAAATTACCCCAACTTACCATAAATAAATAAAAATTTATATTTCAATGGTAATAATTCATTACTCCAACCCTAAGTTTCACTGCATCCATATCTATTTAATTATCCGTAAATAATCACATCTTGTCACAAAACTTATGACCTGTGCATTGCTCGGATCTTCTGTGGTTAATTACAACACTATACTAATTGTTATGATTTGGATAATGTTTTTAATGCAAAGGTCTTCCTCCGCACCATAGCTTTGGTTAAATCATTGTTTTCCGATTTTATTATGTGTACCCGGTCTTGAGTCCTCGGCTGCCACGTCCATACTTATTAAATGAGGTTATGGTTCCAGCTCCTTGGAATGTGGTTTTATGTGTAATGGTTAATATGCGGTCAGTAAATTCCGACGAGCGTTATGGTTGAAGGCTCTCGATCTGTGCATCCTCCCGCTGGCAATCTCCTCGCCCTCGATCTGCCCGTGATCCGACGGTGCGCAGAAACCGAGGTTGGGGGTAATGACTTTCATTTGCCGTCGGTCTTTTCCTGTTCAATTTCCATTGTTTCCCTTCTTCGACAGGGTTCTGGAGCTCTCGGCCAAGCTGAGTCTTGGCCGAGCATGTACGCTGGCTCGCTCAATAACAGTCAGGGTTCGAATTCTGATAATGAACTGGGTTGCTCCTACTGTGGATAGGGTTTACCTCTTCGCCACGCTCTGGTATTCAAACTGCGGTTCCTCCTGTTAAATTTGTGTTTTTCAATCGGCTTGCAAGTTATTGATGCTTAAGTTTCTCAGAGTTGGGGTTTAACAGTTTTCGTTTTTCAGAAGTTACACTGCATGCTCATGGCGCTCCTCGTGAAGATTGATGCTGTTAGGAATTCATCCTCGCGCGGGTACCCTCAACAACCTCACCAGGTAATGTACCGTGTTGACAGTAATGCAGTGTTTTCTTAGTATATTTTGCTTTTCATGGATTAAGTTTACTCTTCCTTCACTAACATACGTCTTCACTGTGCTAACGCAGGTACACTGCCCTTGTTCCACACTTAATGATTGAACCCCCATCTTTTGTTTTCATTTGGGCATGCGAGAAGGATTTACTTCGACTCCTATTTCTCAGGTACCCTCCGAGACGACAGAACAAGTTCTCCGGAAGGAAAAAAATTGGGGTTTTATCCTTACCCATTCCGGGAGGGTTTCTATCCTAAAGTCTGTTGTCGCAGAGTTTAAGTTTGCTAGATATGAAAGTCTCTGGAATTTACTGTTAAACTCTTCCATCGATTACGACCCGAGTTCCAGGGTTTAGAGTCTGATGGGTTTTTTTTATTTATTTCGCAAAACTATGGATAATGCCGTCTCGAGACTAAGGGTTTTTCCGAATTCCTGAGTTGATTCTCTGTTTTGATACTATTAACTCTTGACGGCGTTAACGCCTGCTCTGTATCATAACTTTGTTTCAAATGCTCGTATCGTTTTTTTTTCTAGTTCCGTGACAATTGAAGGTGTAGAACATAAGGCAATATGTGAATGGGCCGTTTAATGCATTACCCTTTTTTTTCAATCTGTTAAAAGGAATATGGACGAACTTGAATTATTCCTTCTGTCACGATTTAGATGTTCATGTGGATTTCTGTCAAGTGCTCTGTTTATATATATCTATGCCTGGATGTTGCTTCGTTGCATGTATTCTATTCGGTTGAACTCGTTGTTTCGCTATGAGTTTTCTAGAATTACTGTGCTTATTATCCGACATTGTTTCACATTACATTTTCGGTTGCTAACATATACTTCTCGTATAGTTTCTGCTCCCGGGTCTTCCTCAGCACCGGGTAGCGGGGTGACCGGACCACCCACCCTGTCCGAGCGATTCAATTAACAATGGCAACATGTCCAGGGGCGGAAGGTCAAACCCTTCTGCCCTATGGGTTAACGCCGGTACAAGTTTCGTATTGCATACTCTTCTTATTTGTCGGGAATTAACAGTATGATGTACTAAGACTACATTCTTGCTTACTGTGCATAATATGTAAATCTAAGATTACATTTTTCTGTTCACTGTGCGTATTATGATAACCTAAATTTCCTCTGCTCTATATCAATTCTTCGCAGTAACCCTAGGCTCTGTTTTCTTTTATTCGTTTGCAAAAATATACTACTTATTTCGTAACAGTACTGCACATAAAGGAATACACTGTCTATCATTTAACTCTATTTCTATTTCTCTACACATTGAAACCATTCTATTTACATTAATTTGACAATTCATTTAGTAATAAAATGCAGAATTAATTATTGCTGCCAACAACTTCTGTAATGGAAAACTCATCTGTTTTTCAAGATAGTTGTAGATGCCCGTTTCCTCCCAACCATAAACTGGCAACTACATGCCCAGTTTCCCTCCGAGCTTCACGCCTGTAATTATTATCGCTGAGATAATTCTGGAGGAGGTGTTTGGACAATCCGGTCCAGCCCTCCAACTCCAGTGGAACAGAACTCTGGGGAGACTCGGGACGATCCGGTCCAGTCTCCAACCCAGCTGACACTCCGATCTGGTAATCGTTTCCCAGAAACGCAGAGTTTTTCCTCCTCCTGCAGAACCCCAAAACTCTCTTGGAATGTTCTACTTATCCCAGAGTTTCTGTGGAGAAACTGTATAACTGTTTCTTTTCTGTTCCAACAAACTACAGGTCCTGTTTTTACTTTACCATAAATTTTACATAAGAAAACTAATTTCTCAGTAACTTTTATTTCTCATCAAAATTAACTTTGTTCAGAAATTCCAAATAACAGTAGTCACAATTAACACATAATTAGTTAACAAAATTTAATCATTGTTAATGGCTAAGAGGGTGGTTACATGATCCCATTATATTGTATTAAAAAAAAAAAAAAAACCATAACTGGTTGTAAAATATTAAACCTATATTTTGGATCAATCATGTCAAAAAAAATACAATAATAAAAAACTTAAAAGAATCATGTCCTAATATCTTTCCTCTTTTTGCTTGGATTTTTGGTTGAAACACATTTATCCCGATTCTTTATAATATTGTTTATCTTATATAAATTTCACATATGTATATATAAAAGGATTCTCATTTTTAATTTATTAAAATCTCGATTTAATCTCTATGAGATTATTTTTAGTACTAGTGAGGATGGACGGTTTAGATCTACCTCAAAAGTGATCATGACCTTTTTTTTCTTTTAGACTTAAATAGAAAAAGTTATAAAATTAAATTAAAATAAGGTGTTTGTAAAATATTTTGATTTTGAAATAAGTTATGGTTTTTGGGCATGTGGTATTGATAAACCACAGTATGAGCCCATGGTATTGTAAAAAAGTCTATTTAGAAGTTAATACTATCCATGATTAAAAATCTTCTTATATTGTAAATTTTTATTGCTTATTAATTAAATTTAAAAATGGTTATGCAATCATGATTTTAATTTATATGGTAAAATGAATGTTAATTTATAAGTACTATTTATAAGTTATATACTTTAATGTAAAAAAAACAAATTACAATACAAAAAATTTTGAATTTAGAAAATATCTCACATCTAACACTTAGAAATATAACGCTCACCCATCCACCCTAAACTGGGTTATAGAGAGCTTCTGAGGGCAATAATAATAATTTATTAAATTATTAAAATGTGCTTATTAAATACCACACAATATAATAATGCACTAGCAAAAGGTTCAATAATAATTGATTAAATTATTAAAATATCTTTATTAAATACCACACAATATAATAATATGCTAGCAAGAGGTTGAATTTGACAGGTAACTACGACCATGAGCAAAATAATTTCTGACGTGTTTCATATGAGATAATGTTGAGTGAAATAGGAGCAACCCCCATCAAAGCAATTGCTAGGGTGCTACTAGGGTAAGACTCATAAGATATCTAAAAAGAATTTAGCAAATGAGAGTAAGTAGATAGCCTAATGTTATCTTCAAGGAAGACATGAATGAAAGAAAGAAAACATGGATAAGACAAAACTACACACGGATGCAAAAATGGAATATTTACCTCAATGTTTGTCCCACAAATAGCAAGGAGCTAAAAAAAATTGTTATGGAGAATTTTCGTAAACGGGTATGGAGAAAAGAGTTGGGTAGAGGGAAGAAGTACTACATTCAAGAATTCAACCCTTTTTGTGATCTCCAAAAAAGGAGTACATTGGAGCTCACATTCCGTGGAGGGAAATGTTTCTTATTGCTCAATTAAGAACCAACTTGCATCAACTTCGGGTAAAACATTACAGTGGAAAAGGCCTAAAGAAGCTTGGGAAGATCGAGTGCGTACATTTTGCACGTCTGGGGCAGTTGAATTGGAAAAACATTTCCTTTTGGAATGTGATGCGTTTAAAAACATCAGAGAAAGTTATGAGAATATGCTAGCATCAGTTTCTTGGCATTGTCTTTTTAGCGAAGGGATTGTTGGAAGGTTGGGCCAGCTCATCATCAATTTGAATAAGAAAATGATTGAATTGCAAAAGGCGAAAAATAGGGACTTGATGATCCCATAAACTATTTTTAGTCTCATGGGTGTTAAAATATCATTTAATTTTATTATTCAAAGTGAGTAAATGGACATGCTCTTTGATATTCATTTTTATCTATCAACCTAATATATACTATATTTTTTTTATTAATTTTTAATACGAATATCAATTAATTGTATATTAAAATTATTATAACCTTAAATATATATATATATATATATATATATATATATATATAAGAGATTGTATTTAATATAAAATATCAATAGAATTTGTATATATAAAATTTATTATAAATTTGTTTTTTTTTAAACAAATCTATAACATATAGGTTTAATAAGAAAAAAATTTAAATAAACATAGTAGGGACCGATGAATAATATTGAATAATTTTGAGTATTAATGATGTACTCCAAGTACAAGACTTCCATTATTCCAAATTCACACTTGGGCTTTGTAAAGAAAATCTCATTGTTATTAAACGAGCTTAGATTTATCTTAACTTTGGATTTATCAAGAGGGATCGAATCTCTCGAGGTGAAATCCTCTTTTTTGAGTGAAAAACTTGAGGACAAGCTTGCACCTCGAGAGATTTGATCCCTCTCGACACTTGATAGATTCAGGGTCAAGATGGATCTAGGTTGGTTATATAATATCATATGATATCGATATTTGTATCTATGTGTCTCTTTCTTATTCCCACTCAGGGGTTAAGATGGATCTAGGTTGGTTATATGATATTATATAATATCGATATTTGTATCTATGTGTATCTTTCTTATTCCCTCTCTCTATCTCACCCCCAACATACTCTCTCTCTCTCTCTCTCTCTCTCTCTCTCACACACACACACACACACCCTTTTTTCCGTCTCTCTCTCTCTCTCTCTCTCTCTCTCTCTCTCTCTCTCCCTCTTCCCTCTCACTCTCCTCTCTCGCTCACTCTCTCTTCTCTCTCCCTTGTCACTCCCTCTCTCTCTCCACCTTTCTCTCGTTATGCCTTTCCTCTTCTCTCCCTCTCTAACCCCCTCCAACTCCATCTCTCTCTCCCCCTCTCTATTGAGTCCTCTCTTTTTCATTCTCTCCCACCTCCCTCTATCTCTCTACCTCCCCCACCTCCCATCACTCTCTTTCTTTCTCTTCCCTCTAACTTTTTCACTATCTCCCTCCCTCTCCTACTTTCTCTCTACTCCATCTTTGAGTCTCCCCCTCTCTCTTCCCCTTCTCTCCTTATCTTTGTCTTTTCCTCTTCTCTCTCTTTCCTCCTCTCATTTCTCCCTCATTCTCTCTCCATCTTTCCCTTCTCTCTCTCTTTCTCTTTGTTCTTTCCTCCCTCTATCTCCCCCTATCACTCTCTCTCTCTCTGAGCCCTCCAGCTTTGACACTATTTTTGTCCCTCTCTCTTAAATTTGATTCCGCGATATTGTCTTTAAGAAAGTATCTAAATTAAAAAAACTCAATTGGTTGTAAAATATTAAACTTATATTTTGGATCAATCATGTGAAATACAATGAATGAAAAACTTAAAACACTCATGCATTATCTTTCCTCTATTATTGTTAGTCAATTTGTTTTCTTTCCTTTTAGATTAAAAAGAAAAATGGTATAAAATTAAATTAAAATAAAATATTTATAAAATATTTTGATTGTGAAATAAGTTGTGTTTTTTTTAGCATGTGGTATTGATAAATCATAGTATTGGCCCACGGTATTGTAACGAAGTCTATTTACATGTTAATAATATAACTTGGGGTGAATATCCATGGTTAAGAATCATGTCACATTGTTATAAAATATTTTGATTGTGAAATAAATTATGGTTTTTTGGCAGTGGTATTAATAAGGTATGGTATTGGCCCATGATATTGTAACAAAGTCTATTCACAAGTTAGTTTTGGGCTTTATATTACTTTTTTAACTTTTTGCTTATTACTTCTAATGTTTTTTTTTTTTTTTAATTGATAGGGTACATTAACATTAGGTTAAAATTGTTAAAATTTAAGCTTGACATCTACCATATGCTCATGGTATTGTAACAAAGTCTAATTACTTTAAAATTTTTGCTTATTACTTTTAACGTTTTTATTTTTTTAAATTGAGCTGACATAAATGTTAAATGTTAAACATTTAAACCTACACATGTACCCTATAATGGGTTGACATTAACATTACGTTAAAATTGTTAAAAGTTAAACGTTAAACATTTATGCTTGAAATCTACCATATACTGGGTTGTAGAGCACCTCTGTGCAAAAATAGGTCAATTTAAATATTGTAGTCTATTTTTGAAAGTTTTGGAGGGGTTTTTTTTGGCATATTTTCCAATCTAATTTTCCCAAAATTTGGCAGGGATTTGTTGGAATCACAAGTTTGAGTTGTAAAATCTCCACAATTTGAGTGCCCCAAGGGTTTTTTAGGGTTTTAAATCCATATATGCAATCAAAAACCCATTTTACACAACAAAAATTAAGATATGGCCAAAAAATATTTTGCTAAATTCCACCCAAAAACTTCAAAATCTAACAAGTTTAGACAGGGAGAGAGAATCAAAGGGAGTGTTTAGTCAATTTAGTGTCCTAAATTGATAGCATAAATTATCGACTAGGGCTAGTAAACTGTTGAAGTGAAGTGCACCATATGTGCCTAAGTATCCTCTTCCTACATCGTTGCGTTTAGTGTTTTTCTAATGTTTTTGGTTTTATGTCTAATGTTACTTTATGCTAAGGAGAAAAAACTAAATCAATATCAAAGAGGAAGAAAATGAAATGTTACTGAATGCACTAAAACAAAATTTAATTGCAAGATCTATTCTAAACTAGGAATGATAAAAAAACAGAGAATGTTAATCCATGGATTGTAAAGCTGCTAAGAAAGTAACTCACAACATTAAACTTAGTCCAATTCGTTTCATTAGAGATATATTGGAACAAACTGAGAAAAATATTAGTTATGATGTGATGAGGATCTCCTAGAAAACAATAACTTAAAACATTACAGAGAAATCTTATTCATTGTTAGAGATTTGTTGGAACAGCTTGAGAAAAATATCACTTGTAACATAATAAGGATCCCTATGCTGAAATAACTTATGACACTAGAACTATATCTCATTCATGAATTAGAGATTTTTTGGAACAGTTTGTGAAAGAGATGAAGCCTAATGTAACAAGGATCTCCTATAAACAAATAATCTACAACTCACAATATTACTATTAAGTCTCATTCAGGAATTAGATATTTCTTGGAACAACTTGAGAAAAAGACTGTTTGTAATAACATGAGGATCTCTTATCTTATTACAGAACAGAAAATTCCAATAACTCAAAATAATATAACTAATTTTCGTTCATATAATAATGATATATTGGAAAAGCTTGAGAACAAGAATATCTTATAAAATAATGAGGATCTTCTAAATCTAACTAATAGAACTAAAATAAAATTAACTCAAAGTACTACAGCTAAATCTCATTCATGTAATAGAGATATATTGGAATAGCTTATAAGAACAAGATTGACTGTAATATCATGACGATCTTCGACATAAGTAAACGGCATAAAACATAATGCAAAAAGATGAACTCAGAAAACTGTCTAAGTAAAGAATATAACAAAACAGAATTAAAGGTTACTTATCTAGAAAGTATGTAAAAGCCTCTTCAGATAGCAGGGGCCCTCTACTATCAAATTGGCATAAGAATATTTAACTCCTGAAAGTTGTCTTTAGAACAACATCAAATTTATGCTCCTTTAATTAGGAATGCTTAGAAACAAAGTGTCACAGTATTTGAAAACTAAAATATCAACTGTCTTTCTTGGGCTCACTGAGCTATTTTTATAAGCAATTACATAACTGATATTGAATAAAAGTAGGCATAGGTGTCTTCTATAGTCAAAATCAAACTAAAACTCTTATTGAGGACTCGTGATTTGCTGAACGCAAATCAAGAGTCCTTATCATTATAGAAATCTGCTTCTTGGATTTTAGCTTTGACCACGTGCATAATCACTTTCAGTTTTTTTACTCGGCGTTCATGGATGACAAGGAATGATGCAGGAGAATTTTGGAGTCTAACCATATACGTCTTCCCCTCAAATGACACTTGTAACCTGTTTAAACATCAAGATGGCTACGAAACATATGACTAGCTACAGAATGACTGCATTCTATAACTAAAACTGCTCAGAAATCATTAAGACAACAAAATCACAAAAATACAACAAGTTAGTCATTGCATGTATTCTTAAAGTGATTTTAATCATTCTTATTGATCTTTTAGGCCTATAAATGATAAAGGATTGATGGAATGAAGTGGAGTTTGGTAAAAAGAAAAGACATTTTTAGGGCTGAACATACCCCCACTGCAAAACTTTTGCATGTCCTCATGCAATCAATCCATGTATTCTAAAACTTCAACAAGGACATCTAGCCTCCTTTTTCTGCTTTTCTTGGTGTTCAATGGCATTTTATTCTTCCTCATAAACAACTTGAACCTTAGATTTATAAGTGCCCTATTTAATTTCTTGTTTTTCTTCTTCAGCTTCCTACTAGCCTTATACAATGTTTTCATTTGCAGAGATAGAGTTGTGGTCATGTCACTTTTCAATTTGACTTGTTCCCTTAAAATTTCATTTTCATTTTTTATATGCCTATTCAATATCTCCAATTCGTATTTGTCTCTTTTCAGTATTTCAATTGGAGTTTCTTGTGGATTGAAAGTTCTTTCTCTATTTTCTGAGGCTCTTCTTTCTAATGATTCAACATAATCATAAATCTGTTGTTGGGCTAGATCTACATCTGGAGTTCTTCTATCAGGATCTTCTTCATACTGGTCTTCAGGAGATCTGTCAATTGGTGTCTCTTCATCTTCAATATCAATGATTCCTGCTTGCTTGACCCCTGTCTTCTTCATTATGCCTTTAAGCCTATGACTTCTTCTAAGTTTAGATGGTCTCTCATTTTTCTCTTCAGCATCATTCCTTGTTACTTTTTCCTTTCTTTTATTCCTGAGTTGTTTCTTAATTTTGGCTAATTTTTTAGAGATTACTTCCTCACTGTCTTCTTGTTGATATATCGGTTTTGATTTCAACAGATTTAGAAACTTTTCCCCTCCTACTTCTCCTTACAGTTTTTTCTTCAGACAATGTTTCTTTAGGTTCTTCAAAATGATTTCTCAAGAGGAATTCATCCCAACTATCTCCTACCTTATTTGAATGATACTCAATTAAAATTTTAATTAAGCCATGATGATATAAGGTAGTTTTTAAGAATTGAAGCCTTTTCTGGATATTAGAAGCCATCCTTTTTAAACTATTGAGCAGGAAAAAATGTAGATTTATCTCTTCATCTAGAAAATTCATCATGAGTCTAATGTGATAAACATATAAAGTGCCAAATCTCCCCTCACAGGTTATGAACTTTTGTAGAATCAACAACATATTCCTCCATTTATTTTTCAAGGCTGAACTAGGAATGCCTTTCTTAAATACTGAAATGTCCATACCTGGTATTTTTAACATCTGTCTCCAGGCTTCATTGTGAAATTCTTTGTTTTTAAACCAACGCTCCCCTTGCCTCGGCAACTCTGTTGCTTCTGCTATGAATGAATCCGTGATGATGAACTTGATATCACCAATTTCGACCTCTGACCCATTGAATGATCGGGCAAATGACTTGATGACTTCCTTGTGAAATCCATTGAACTTCTCCATAAACTTTAGCCATCCAACCTGCTGTAATAACTCTTTAATCTGAGGGTAACCTTCTAGATATTTAGTTCCAATTGGCTCTGACCTTACAATAAGTCTCATTGCTTCTTTTCCTCAGCTTCAATTCACTGTTCTGTTTCTGCTCTCCTGTTTGAGGCAAAAATGGTTGTAGAAGGTTGTCTCACCCTAAAAATGGCTTCTCTGTTTCTGCAGACAAGAATTGACTACGGAATATAATGGCATTGAGTGGATACGAAATGAGTGAAATAAGGTAAAGGTAAATCATAAGAATGATCGGGTTTAAGAGTTTGTCATGGAGTAAAATACCGCGAAGAAATCTCATGAAGATTTTCAAAATCATCAATGAATGTTTCGGTCTGATGATGTGACCTAATAGGTCACTTCTAGGTACTGACCTTTAACTTATAATTAATGATGGTTTGATATGGAGCGGGATGGAAGGGATTTGTTCAATGAATTTATGATAGGCTTTGATCAATTCGAATAATAAAATAACTTTATGAAAAATACATATGACTTAACCATATTATATCTTTCATAATTTGCTATCAAAAATAATTTCACACAGTTTTACCTTAGCCCTTTTTTATTTTCGCTACTTTGATATGCTTTGTCTTTCATCTAAAAATTATTGATCTTTTAGACTCCATAATCCTTTTGATTCATCTTTTGTTTGTTGAAGTAGGTCTGCAGGATCAATTAATTGCAGAACAGGTGGCTGCTGAATAGATGGCTGCATAATGTACCTATAAAAACTTTGATACATGGAATGAAATGAAATGAAATATGGATGGAATGAAGTATGGAATTAAATGAGATGGATCATGAAATGGAATGGAATGAAGTATGGATGAAGTGAAATATGATGGAATGAGGTGGATCATAAATGTGGAGTGGAATGAAATATGAAAAGTGAGTTTGCAACTTATGATTTTATGATACTTGATTGCAGAAAAAGAACAATTTTGAAAATCTAAAGTGTCAGAAGAATTCTGATTTTCACCTTAACTTTTCTATATAAACATGCCAATCAATGATTAGTTTTCATGTTTATACTCTTCTTTTCTTTTCTTTTTATTAAAGAAAACACAATTAAGTTAATGAAGAAGAAGGAACCTCACATCACTGTTCTCTTGGAATTTCTTGACAAATTCTTCTCTTGAAAGTGGCTTATGATATAATTTCAATCTATGACCATTTACAAGGAAAGCCATCTTATATTCATCTATTTTCCTAATTTTTATTGCTCCATTGTCAAATATTTTCACAATTTCATATGGCCCAAGCCAATGAGTTTGGAATTTACCTTGAAAATATTTGAACTTTGAATCAAACAAGAAGGCCCAGTCACCTTCTTTAAATTTCTTTTCCTTAATGTACTTATCATGCCATCTAGTCCTTTGTTGGACTATACTTGTTCTCTGGACTACATCTTGTCTGATCTCATCCAATTTATTAATCTGCTCCAATCTGTGCTTTTGTGCCTCTATTAGATCAAGTCCTAGCTGGACTGCCATTTTGAAACTTTGAATCTGAAACTCTATGGGAAACAAGACTTGTTTTCCATAAACAAGTTCATAAGGGGTATGACCTGTTTTGTTTCTCCATGTAGTCCTATAGGCCCACAATGCTTCATGAAGCCTGTCTGCCCAATCTCTTCTATGTAAATGAAAAGTCTTTGTTAGGATCCCTTCAATGACCTTATTGGTAGATTCCACTTGGCCATTTGCTTGTGGATGGCAGGGAGTGGATTTTCTGTGTCTGATTTTGTACTTCTCTACCATTTGTTCCACCAAATTTGATGTGAATTGAACTCCTTGATCTGTAACAATTTCTCTTGGGACACCAAAACAAGTAAAAATATCCTCAAAAAGAAAATTAACTACAGATGCTTCAGTAGCAGAAAGTAATGGCTTGGCCTCTACCCATTTGGTAGCATAATCGGTGGAAACTAATATATATTTCTTTTGTATTAATGGAGGATTAATAGGTCCTACAAAATCTAAAGCTCATTTCTCAAAAGGTTCAATATGTACCTGAGGCTATAATGGCATCTCACCTGAAGGAGAAGGTTTCCCTACCCTTTGGCAGCTTTCACACCTTTTGACATACTCTTTAGCATCTTTAAAGAGGGATGGCCAATAATATCCTAAATGAAGGATCTTATAAGTTGTCCTTTTATCAGAAAAGTGTTCACCACAAGGTTCATCATGACATGCCTTGAGAATCTCAGGCATCTCATCTTCTCGAACACATCTCCTAATAATAAAGTCTGGACCTGTTTTGTATAACTCATTAGCAACCCATGAATATTTTGCACTGTCATAAATAATCTTTCTTTTATCTCTTGCATTCATAATTGAAGGAAATTTTCCTGAAACTAGATAATTGGCAATGTCAGCAAACCAAGGAGTTTGAGTAGAAATTGCGAAAAGATATTCATCAGGGAATTGATCTTCAACTAGAGTATTATCTTTAATGTTTTGGAGTCTAGATAGGAAATCAGCTACTGTATTTTGTTTTCCATGCCTATCTAGAATGGTGATGTTAAATTCCAATAAAAGCAATAACCATCTTATGACTCTGCCATTAGTAATTGATTTGTTCATTAAATATCTAATTGCATAGTGATCTGTGTGAACAAAAGTTTCATAGCCTGTTATATAATGTTTGAATTTATTTATGGCATGAACAACAGCTAAGAACTCTTTTTTAGTTATAGTATAATTTAACTCTGAAGGAGTCAAATTTTTACTTGTATAGTAGATGGCATAAGGAATCAGGTCTTTTTGTCCCAATACAGCTCCTAACGCTGTATCTGAGGCATCTGTCGAAATATGAAAAGGTAATTTCCAGTTAGGTCTCCTCAAAATAGGTGCTTCAAAGATTTTTGTTTTCAGGGTCTCAAAGGCTAACTGGCAGTCATGATTCCACTTGAATTCACAGTCCTTGGTAAGTAGTTTGAAAAGTGGAGATGCTATCTTGGTGAAGGTTTCTATAAATCTTCTATAATACCCTGTAAATCCTAGAAAACACCTAACATCTTTTTGACAACTTGGAACTGATAAGTTAGAGATGACTTCAACTTTTGACTCATCAACTCTAATCCCATCTCCTGAAATGTGATGCCCTAGAACAATCCCTTCAGTAAACATCATGAAACACTTCTTATGACTTAATGAAATATTTGCTTCTTTACATCTCTTTAGAACTTTTTCCAAGTTTTCTAAGGCTTCTTCAAATGTGTTTCCATAGACTGTGAAGTCATCCATATATACCTCTACACAGTCATGTATTAGATCTAAAAAGATTCCTAATACTGCCTTTTGAAATGTTGCAGGTGCATTGCATAGTCCAAATGGAAATACTCGGTAGGCATATGTACCCCAGGGACAAGTAAATGTGGTTTTGTCTTGATCGTCAAGTACTACTTGAATTTGATTATAACCATTGAACCCATCTAAAAATGAAAAGTACTTTTTTCCAGCTAATGTGTCTAACACCTGATCTATGAAAGGTAGGGGAAAATGATCTTTAAGAGTGGCTTTGTTTAATTCCCAGTAGCCAATACATACCCTCCATTTACCATTTTTCTTTGGTACAATTACCAAAGGAGAAACCCATTGACTATCTGAAATGGGATAAATAAAGTTGACATTTAACAATTTCTGCAATTCTTCTTTAACAATCTCCCTAAGGTTTGGATTCATCCTTCTTTGAGGTTGTCTGATTGGTCTACAATTTTCCTCTATGTAGATGTGATAAGTGCAAGTCTTAGGGTTTATCCCTTTCATATCAGTGTACTCCCATTTGTATGCAGAAGAATGTCTCTGTAATATTTTGACTATATTTTCTTGTTGAAATTTCTCTAGGTTCTTATTTATGTTTAAAGTTTTGCTTGGAAATATTTCAATTGTAGAGCTGCCAAATTTATCCATGGAGTAAAGAGACATCTGTCTTGATGATAAGAACTCAATGTTGGATTATTCTTGAAATTGTTCATGTTTGTATTCTGAAGAGGATTCAAAATTTTCTAAGGCATTTAGAATCTGGCTATCTTCACTAATTTCTGAAATAGTGAAGAGAAGTTGTATGTCTTCTTCATCCTCAATCCATTGAGTACCATCTAACTCTGTAATTGTTCTTGCTGGAGGATACAAGGTAAATTTCTTGGTTGAACTACCATCAGATATGTACATATCACCAGATCTACAGCTAATGAGGGCATCAGCCGCGGCTAACCAAGGTCTTCCTAATATAATAGGATGTCCTCCTAGATTATTTTTAGGAGTTAGGATCATAAAATCCATAGGATACTCCCAAGAATCGAAGGACACTGGAATGTCTTCTATTACCCCGTCAGGTTTGATCACAGATCTATCTGCTAATTGTAATAATGTGGGTGTAAAAAGAAGATTAGGAAGTTTTAGTTTATCCATGATTTGTCTACTAATGATATTAATTTCCGCTCCTAAATCAATAAGTGTGTTTTGGATCTCAATTCCATTGATGTGTATTTTAACAACTGGATTTCCTGGGTCTAGATACTTTGGAACAACAATCTTACCCATCATGATATCTGCTATTTTTCCTACCAGTTGTATTTTCTTTGTCTCTTTTATTCTTTTTCCTATTTTTTTCATGCTCAACTCCTTTATTGTCTTTGCTAATATTGAGATTTCCTTGATAGCCTGTAATAATGGGATCTTAATACAAACATTCCTTAGCTCATCTAGGAAATCATAATTAGGCATCATAATTTGTTTCTCTATACCCTTATCAATTTGTAATCTTTCTGGAAAGGGAGGAATAGAGGTGGATGTTGATGGTTGCTCTAATATAGGAGTTGAAATTATTGGTTCTTTTTGTTTTGATTTTTCAATATTTGGGTCTTGAAAAGATGTGCTCTCTTCAAGACTTTTATTTACCCGTAGAGAATCTTCCTCAGAGTTTTTTTTCTCTTGTATGATTACAGAAGGTTTCTTCTTTTCAAGTATTCTTCCAGACCTAAGTTGAACATCATTAAAGTCTAAAGGAGTGATCAAATAGGTTGGGAATTGTTGACCTTCTATCATGTATGTGTTCTAAGGATTTTTATTGTTGGGGTTTGGTATAGGTTGGGCAGGTAACTGATTTGATTTTTGAGGAAATGGTAATGGAAGTGGTGGATTTTGATGTTATGGACTTTGTTGAGGGTTTTTTTGAGGATTTTGTTGAGAAGGGAAATTTAGATATGGTGGATATTGATAATACTGAGAGTATATTCCATAGGGATTTTGTGTTCTTTATGCCCAACTTTGAGATTGATTTTGGAATTGGGGCCAAGGTTGCTGCCAAGAGTTCCAATTTGGTGGGGGTTGATTCTACATTTGATTATTGAATCCCTGTGCTTGAGGTCCTTGCCAAGGTCTTCTAGAGACAAAATTAAGAGATTTTGTGGAATTTGTAGGGGTTTCTTCTTGAAAGACAGCTTTAAGACCAGGAAGTGAAGGACAACTCTTGGTCTCATGTTTTTCTGAACAAATTGCACAAGTCTCTACTACTTTTGCATCCAAAGGGCACTCTCTCAAGGCATGCTTCTTTCTACATTTGGGACAAAAGATTGCTAAGGCATCAGATTCAGCTTTTTGCTTGTTTTGTAACTTAAGGGTGTCTATTTATTCACTAAGACTCCCTAGAATGTCAGATTTGAATTCATCAAGCATATGTCCTATTTCTGCCCTACTGACTGTTCCAGAAGCAGACTTACTTGCCCTTGCAAGAGCAGGGTCTCTTGGTCCTTTTAGAGTTTTATATTTCCCTCTTGAAAGGTTGATACATAATTCAGCTATTTCGGGTAATGTGAGCTGAGATATGTCCCATTTTCCCATCCTATTAAGGATATCTAGTCATTCATCCCTAATTTTTTTCAACAAGAGAGCTTTCAAAGTATCTTGGTCTAAGTTTTCTGTTTTTCTCTCTTGATGTTATAGTTAAATCTCTCCAACAAATCTTCCAGATTTTCATCCTCTTTTGTACCATTTTGAACACTTCCTCCTTATGATTGATTGGTATACAGTAATCCAAATACCTCTCTAGAAATGCTTGTCTCATATCTTCCCATGTCCTAATAGAACTAGTGATTAAATTCATAAACCATTTTAATGTTGCTCCTTTCAATGTTGAAGGGAATAATTTAAGTTTTTGGGCATCTTGTAAGTAATCATAGGTTCTACATAGGACTTCAAATTCAAATAGGAAGGTTTCAAGATCTTCACTTTTGAGTCCATGAAAGTTTGGAAGGACAGAGGGTGAAATATATTTCATAGTTGCATTGGTTTCTTCATCTATTATAGGGAACCCAAAAGAGCTTCCAATTTCCCTTCTACCTCTTCCTCTACCTCCTTCTTCACCTCTACCTCTACCTCTTTCTCTTTCTGCACCTCTACCTCTTTCTCCTCTACCTCTACCTCTACCTCTACCTCCTCCAAATAGTGTATGTTCTCCATTAAATACTTCTCCTCCCCCTTCTTCTGCCATGGTAGACTCTTCTGAACTGATATAAGGATTAGTTTGAAGAGCTAGTTTTTCTGCTGGTTCTTCTACCAAAGGTATATTGTAGAAATAGTTTTCTTCTTCTTCCTCACTAGGAATCTCTAATTCTTCAGCTGGGATGTATTCTCCTATGGAGGTGAAAAAGGTTATGTTTCCAGTAGGGGTCCTTGGATCTTCTTCTATGACAGCTTTAGTAGATGAAGTGGGAAATCTCTCTGATGGAATATCTGATCTTAGGACTTCTAGAAGTCTATGACTAGTATAGTATGGAATGTGGGTTTGAGTTGGAGGTGTGCTACTTCTTGGTCTTGGTGGAGCGAGTGGTGTTGTGGGAATCAAGCTTTTGCCTCTTATAAATCTACCCTTTGAGACTCTTTCTCTATGCATATCATTGTTTTTGGGAGGTAGGAAATAAGGCTACCTAGTTACACTTCCCTGACAACAGCGCCAAAATGTTTAGTCAATTTAGTGTCCTAAATTGATAGCATAAATTATCGACCAGGGCTAGTAAACTATTGAAATGAAGTGCACCATATGTGCCTAAGTATCCTCTTCCTACTTCGTTGTGTTTAGTGTTTTTCTAATGTTTTGGTTTTATGTCTAATGTTAATTTATGATAAGAAGGAAAAACTAAATCAATATCAAAGAGGAAGAAAAGGAAATGTTACTGAATGCACTAAAACAAAATTTAATTGCAAGATCTATTCTAAACTAGGAATGATAAAAAAACAGAGAATGATAATCCATGGATTGTAAAGTTGCTAAGAAAGTAACTCACAACATTAAACTTAGTCCAATTCGTTTCATTAGAGATATATTGGAACAAACTAAGAAAAAGATTAGTTCTGATGTGATGAGGATCTCCTAGAAAACAATAACATAAAACATTACAGAGAAATCTTATTCATTGTTAGATATTTTTTGGAACAATTTGAGAAAAAGATCATCTGTAACATAATAAGGATCCCTATGCTGAAATAAATTATGACACTAGAACTAGATCTCATTCATGAATTAGAGATTTTTTGGAACATTTTGTGAAAGAGATGAAGCCTAATGTAACAAGGATCTCCTATAAACAAATAATCTGCAACTCACAATATTACTATTAAGTCTCATTCAGGAATTAGAGATTTCTTGGAACAACTTGAGAAAAAGACTGTTTGTAATAACATGAGGAGCTCTTATCTTATTGCAGAACAGAAAATGCCAATAACTCAAAATAATATAACTAATTCTCATTCATATAATAATGATATATTGGAAAATATTGAGAACAAGAATAGCTATATAAAATAATGAGGATCTTCTAAATCTAACTAACAGAACTGAAATGCAATTAACTCAAAGTACTACAACTAGATCTCATTAATGTAATAGAGATATATTGGAACAACTTATAAGAATAATATTGACTGTAATAT